>DVPR01001197.1:0-11389 GCA_018239345.1 Oxynetra stangelandi | reverse complement strand
TGGATTCTCTTATGCCTCGTCAACTCCTCGTTTCTGGTAAAGGTTTTGCCGCAATTCTTCTCGTCGCACTTGTAGGGACGCTCTCCGGTGTGAATCCGAATGTGACCTTTCAGTTGACCGTTGTTAGAAAATCCCACTTGGCAGTGTGGGCATTTGTATTTCTTCGGGCGTTGCTTGCGAGCGTTCATAAGTTTAGCTTCGTTCTCTTGGTGCAGTATTCTCGCGTATTCCAACTCCATCGCGTATCCCTGGGCTAATGATTCTAGCAGCAGTGGGTCCGTTGGTGGCATTCCTAGAGAATGCGCGATGTCCGCTGGTAGGTAGTCTGCTGCGAATCCATCATAGGAAGGTGGTATTAGACTTGGTGGATACACATTTGTAGGTGAGTAGTGGTTAGCGGCAGGAGGTGGTTTGGGAGCTACTGGTCGTTTGGTCTCGTCCTTAACAGGTTTGTTAATTGGTTCTTCTAGAAGCCTGTCACAGCATAAACTCAAGTTTGCTACCGGTGATTCCAACGCAATTCCATTAGCTCCTTCAGTGGATTCAATCAGAGTAGGCTTTCCCTCTTCATCTAAGTCGACAGTAGTGGTAGAAACTGTCGAATCCTGATGAACATTAGCAGCACTCCTCTTGAATGTCCCGCGGATTTTCCTCAAGCGGGACTCCCTTTTGTTTTCATCCAGTTTTTTCTTCTTCACTTTTGGCTTATTTTCGGAGCTGCTATGATCACGTGTCATATTACTGTCTATTTCATTTTTCTTATCACTCATATCCCACGGCCTGAACAATCTATTGTAATTTTGTTGTACAGATAACATATTTGGAAAATTCCGCCAGCTCTTATCACACACGTTAGAACTCACAGACTGGGACCCTTCTCATTTCGGCAACTTTTATATACATTCCTTTAACAATAAATTTAATAAAGGCGCCCAAAAGTAGAGGGATAACCGATGCCATTGAATGGACGAAAGAGACGAAATATTTTTCAATTGTTGCACACTTCATGGGGTCTCATTCTTTTTTATTTAAGTCTTGATCTACGATTCTCCAAAGTAAGTTCTACGGTTATTGTTTTAAGGTCGATATCGATTTCGATTGCACAATGTTGTTGCGTCGTTTTCGCCGGTGCGATTGTCATAGTCTTTGAGATAGGGGTGTGTAATGTTATTTATGTTGATTTTTGTGCGTGGCTCGGAGGCGGGCTCGGGGGCAGAGCGTTCGGCTCGAGTGGTCGCGTCCCTCGCAGCTGGCCTGTTTGTTTTAATGGTTTCACCGATTTTTGCGGTTCCGACATTTTTTTTTCTACAACTGAATACATACTTGCATGCGGCCTCACGATAGTTATGTTCTGGAAATGTATTGTTTGTACGCTTTATGGGAGACTTGGCAATTTAATGTGTAAGGGTTCATCTGGGGAGTGTCATAATTTACGTTTATTGCTATACATTTAAATTAAACGTTTTTATCAAAGTTCAGTTCGTTTTTAACAAAAATCTGTCTAGCGGTTCGTTATTTTTTCTACACTATTCACCGAGACTTTGATACTCTTTTCTATTATGACGTAACATAAACAATATAACTAAAACTATACATACATGTGAAGTAAAATGATTATTTTTAATGTTGAAGAAGAATGTCGTAGACTAAGCACGTCAGTTTAGGAAGGACAGAGATGTTTGGCACTCCCTGCTCTCTGCCTACCCCGCTAGGGACCTGGCATGACGGTTATTTATTTTTATTTATTTAATGTTGAAAGAGCAACAGCGAAGCAAAAGGAATCTCCGATCAAAAAGAAACAGAAGTGAAAGCATAATAATGTTAGTGTCAGTTAGTTTTAGTTGTTAATTTAGTATTTACTGTTAATGAGCCTACAGAAATTATACGTCACAAACACCAGCCTATCTAAGTTAGTATCTGCCGTTGTGCCTGAGGATGGTCGGCTTAATATACCTAAAGTATACAAATCGTTATAATAACATATAAGTATATATGTATACAACACCTAAAGCTGTATACATTTTCTATTAGGTATACAAAAACACTCTAGAAAACTATATAATTTTACTTGTTAATCTCGTTTTATAAGCGCGTCATGTGTGTCTACATCTAGCTAATGACTACATGTTTGGATTTCACGAACCTAACTTTATAATGTATAGCGTGCTTGTCGTTCACAGATCTCTGAAGAGGTTCAGCCCCTTTATTTTTAGTTAAATGAAAGGATTTCGTATGATATTCGAATTATGATTCCATTCACGGTGTTACAGTGCTACAAAACTCTCATTGCCTACTTAATGATAGAACGGAAAGCTAGATATTCTATATTAATTTTAAAAATAGAATACATACAATAAATATTAAACCACAACGAAAAGAGCATGGCATACAATTCAAAATCACCAAAAGCAACGAGTCAACAAAACGACAAAAATACCGATTTCCTGGATTATCTCAAAAAAGACGAAATCCCAAAAAGTGTCGCATTGCAAAATTGATCGGAAGATCAATCTAAAAATTATTACGTGTATACAAATACAATGGGACTGATTGCGGTCCATTCAAGTTTTTCGGGCAGTTTACAAAACGCGGAATCCACGGAATATGTCATTTTCTGTGTCGCTGTTGATGGATGTGCGCTCGTCCAGAAACGAATGACAATATTGGTGTTAGAAAATAAGAAATAGGTTAAAAATCCGTTTTTACTTTCTGAACGTTTTTATCAAAGTCTCAATAATAATAATATCAATCTACTTCAAAAATGAACTTATTCATATATTATTACTAACATTTTTTCTTACTTAGTATATCAGTATTTTCATATTGTTATAAGTAAATAATGAACATTGTAAATTAAGTTCAATAAATTACATTTTCATCTCATTAATTTGAATATATTTGGGAAAAAAAACAATATGTTTGTATATTTGTAAACCATATCAATGTAAGAATAAATGAAATATATTTTACAATCAATTCAAACGGCAAGATTTTCTTTGTAAACAACGGTGTAATTGAGTTACTATACTGACGACCACATGGAATATGTCTTGAAGGAAACAGAAATGTCGTTAAACTCACACAAACAAAGACAATACAGGTCTGAGTTTCACTTAATATGTCTATGGCTCTTCAAATAACACAAGTAAATATTCTTTAAATTGTAACGTTCGCAAACCGAAATAATAAATAACCTTCATACAAAACGGAAGTGATACTTGTTAATTATATCATAATTGGAACAATCTAGATGACGGATCTGTTCTTGTTAAGTTGTCACTACAGCTCATCTTGTTGCAATTTCGAAACACTGAAGTTTTAGATGAAATCACTTACAGATTGTCATCTCACACGCAAAGAGTACGTCTGAAAATCTTTTGTCTTAATATCTATTCAGCTACTGCAATCTTAACACAGGTACATGACAAACAGCTAATAATATGAAATGAATATTTTCATAACTAAACGATTCAACAACGAACCAGCGAGTTCCTGCTAATAGTTCTTCGTAGTAAACAAAGTGATCAACTGTTGTAATATAAATAAAACTGTGTTCCGTTTAACTTTTTACCTATTTCGAGGTGGTTTTAATTAAAACTTCAACACACATTTTAATCTCGTCGCTCGGTCGAGAGCGGCCGGTTCTCATAATTATGTTGCTGTAGTGAATCTATTATACCTTTAAAAAAATATGTTTTGAAATTGAAAGTAACATATAAATTAACAACAAATATTTTTTTTAAAGAAAATTTTACATGGACATCTGATTTCAAATTCGGGAGAAATTCTGATATGCAAATTGTACGCCCAGATACAGATCGAATCGACTTATCAGGTAAATATTGGGCATTGAGTGACTCGCGATCCCAGCGGACTACTCAAGTAGTGTAGATTGATAAATAATAATTATTTAAGAAAAAAAAATCACTTTTATCAACATAAATTCTCATAAGCTCCTTTGATTCGAACTAATTCGGCTTCAATACAATCTGTTTTTACCCGAATCTCCGTTATCCAATAGTATAACGGATAGCTATCATGAATATAGGCTTTTCGATTTGTAACAATGCACCAATTCATCAAGATCCTGACACGATTTCTTCGTCCTCCGTCCGAGCAGTTTGTTTAGAGGTTTTGTGATCTCGCGCCTCGTGTTTTGTGGACGACGTGATCGATCTACAGTTAGACTGTCACGGTATTATGCTTTGTCCTGTTTTTATTTAGCTACAGGCTCGCGTTTGACTGCTGTCCCACCTGATGGAAAGCGGGATGCCGCCTAGGATGAAGCACGCTTGCCTAGAAAGTGCCTATTCACGCTTGACTTCAATAATTCCAGGTTGTACGTATCGGGAAACATCCTGATATTAAATATTATTGGTGTAAGATACCCCGATGGATATGATCGAGATATTTACCATATCTATCTTTACCACTTAAAATACATATTTATTCTCAAGGCATACATATTTATTCCTAAACTCGAATGATATAAACCTAAGCGTATCTATTAAGACCAAATCAGAGTTGTTCCAAAATAGGGACCGTTCAAAAATACGTTCACTTATAAATTACTGATCTGTTATAACATGTAAGAAGTATTTGTAACTTTTATGTGCTAGTCAACATTAAGATGGCTTTGCCTATTTGTATTCTCATATTGAAAGACTTGTTACCCTCAGAAGAATGATAAAAGTGTTCATGATAATAGTAATAACAATGATAAAGCTGTTACAGGAAACTTTAATTGAATTAAAGCTGCAAAACGTGAATTTACATAGAAAGGTTTTCTTAAGCAAACTGTGATTAGCAGTCTAGTCAGTGAGACTACTTGAATCTTTCAATACGATCACCGTACCAAATGTTTTATATAAAAAAAATAAGTATCTATTCCTTCCTAAATATATATAGATATTGAATAATCTATCATTTTTAATTATGTCTCCATGATAGTTTGACAAAGGTCACAAAATTAAAAGTCAGTCTTTGCACAATCGTGCCAGGAAACCATTCATAAATCTCAAATACGTATACAGTTCATAATAATGATGGAGTCAATGCCACTCTGTGGCCTTAATTTCTTTATGAAATATATATAAATCTCTCGCATAAAAGCCGGGCTGTAATTCGAATGGTATCTTAGAGGAATTTCCTTAGAGTACATCTTAATACGTATTTTGCAGTTTAGTTACGGTCGGTTTTTTGAGTTTGGTGTATTGTGGCCCTTCAATTACCACGCTTGTCGCCGAACGAGACGGCCATGCCAGTGGAGATATGTGGCGTTGTGGGTGAACTACAGGATGTTTTAAATTAAAATTCGTTTGAAAAATGACTGTATCATTACCAGTTACAAAACAAACAAAATCTAGTGATAACATCGGTTTAATAATCGCAGGTCAACAAGTTTTTATGCTGTATAATTATGTGTATTTATTTCTTTAATACAAATTTATGTTCACTAATGGACTCAGAAATGTTGAAGATATTGATGATGAGATTTTACCAATTCCTCATTTAATAGTGTAGATTTGAATAATGCTTAGTTTTTGACCGTAACTTACAAATTAATAGAAGAGAAATTGCAATTATTTTAACGTTTATTAAAACATACACAAGCTTGATAACATCAATTTTAATGTTTAGGGTAGGTATACATATATTTTTTAAATAATAATATCCATCCATGATGCTCGTTTCACAACACCATGTATAGTATATTTCGCGAGAGCACTGTGTGGTCCGTATCGTATTTGACCACAATCGACACTGTTGGTAAGTGGCCACAAAGACAAAATGCGCCATAAATTCCAAATAGCTGACATCCCATTGTCACTACCGGGACCCATTGACTACTTCGTAGACTAGTCGACGCCACGGTACCTCCTTACTACACAACCAAGCGTAGCTGCGAATATCGTGAACTAAATTGTGTAAAAAATTATTTGAATACAATTACAACTGTTTTGTGTGATAATATTATTTTAATTAATTAAAAAAAAAGAAATTAGGTCAAATATTTCATTTGAGATAACTATTGAGTATTAATATGTCTTGGTTTTTTTCAGCAATTGCAAGAAGCCTGCAGCGAAATCCAGCTGCAGTGCACATTGACGGAGATGTTTTCTCTCGCTACGGGGTTCCTGGATCTAAATCCTGACACGCGCCTTGTATTTTTTCCTATATACGTTTTTAACATAAAATATAACCTCTGTAACGCTCAAAATTTAGCGATTTATCTACGCATCTAGATTTTTCTATAACTTTCTCGAAGGTGCCTGAAGTCTTTCTAGGACTTAGCCAATATTGTAGATGCAGGCAGAACATTCTAATGGTATATATGTAGCATTAATAAAAGCTTTGTCGAGAAATATTTATTTTATGTGTTTTATTTACTCTTTATGGCACAATGACAATAGGCGAACCTTAATGCCTGGAAGCATTCTCAATCAGTCATCCGTACGCGATGGTAAGAAATCACGGTAAAAAAAAGGAAAAAAGACAAAACAAAAAATTCTACCAACCCACATTCTCAAAATAGATAATTCCTTATAAAAAGATGTTATAAGAATATGCGGAATAAATAGATAAATTTATATAATAAATAATATTCTCATTAAGGACGACAACATTTCCAAAATATTCAAGCCGCGGCCATTTGATTGAATCTAAGAGTCACCGCAACTGGTTAAGCGGTCGGGACCCCATCGGGGTCAACTGGGAGGGGCCGCAAACTGGGGATGTCCCCCAAGGGGGTTACCGGCTATTATTATTTTTACTGTCCCCCAGTTAAACGTTGTAGACCGATAAATGTGTCAGTTGAAAATTTAATTTCGTTTTCAAAAAGTGTACTTGCCCGCAAAAAAATCGAAAAACCAAATTCACAAATCAAGGCAGAGATAAAACATATCAAAAAAAAAATTTATTAGTTAATTAAAATACCAAAATCTCGTTTCCCTTAAAAGCCATTTCTGTTTTATGTTCTAATAATACGTATTTGTTTTCGTTTTTTTTTCTTATAATATATGTTTCTAATACATTTGTCTGGACTGGTGGCCATTTTGTTAGTAGCTCTGACAGTCGAAATAGGTTGTGCTTGAATTTCCACTCAGAGATTACATTTGTATTATAAAAGTATTTCTTCTGTTTATCAGGAAGCTGAGTGAAGGATTACTATTAGGTAAACACAATATCAGCGATTTATTTTTTCTATATTCCTCACTCATTAACAGGAAAAGAGATAAATGTGACTCCCTATAGCGTGTCTATGAATGAAGTAGTAACTAAATTTTTGACAGTTCTACAAAATTACCTACAAGGCGCATTAAATCACTTACATGATGCAAATTTTCACGCTTAAACTGTTAACAAACTCCAATAGAACGTGTTTTGAAATTACGTAAAAATATCTATCAATATTCTCTTAATTGCCTTATGAATAGTCAGACCGATCATTAATTTCGTGATGAAAAATAATTTACTTTTTCAGTTTTAGACAAAATAATAGATAATTTCGAATTATCCATTATAATATCTATAAATAATTCGCACTACATTTTTTTTTTCTTAAATCATTTTACAAATATACCTATTAATTAACATAAATAGTACCCATAAAAACCGTAATAAGGTTTGTCCTGGATACGAGCACTTGTGAACTAATATTCATACAGACATTAAGAGCTGCATGTATACAGGTTGACTCAGTTCGTATGGTAGTTATCTTTTCATAGAAATTAACATAGTAAGAAAGGTAAAATTTTATATATTTGCGTAAAATATCCGAATGTTTTGGCTTATAATAACGGACACAGTCACATGCACAAAACCCCACACTCACAAACAACTCTAGGTACAGCTGTACCTACATAAATAAACATATGTATTTTCGAGTGTAATATAAAAATTCTTCTGATGAAGGTTGAAAAGTCGAGTGCAGATCCATCTCAATATGTCACCGATGCTTTTTACGTATTAGAGGGTGTCTTGTAAACATTGTGATTGATCGACTATCCCATACCTACTCACACTCGCGTCTAAAAGGGTTGGAGATCGCGATAAAGCCAAAGAAATTATATAATAATAATATCGAAATATAATGCAAACGCAAGCTCTTCGTCACCTGAGTATTACGTATGTAGTTATATGTGTAGTTACATATCACATTTATACAAATATAAATATGTATGTATATAATTTAAGAAATAAAAAGGATTAGTAACCTACCTCCATTTTTTATTATGATCTTAGCACAAATGCCATTTGGTATTAAGTCCGTCCTTTTTATACAACAATTAAGAATAAATAAATAATATTAGGGCAGTGATAACATGGTGGTGTAGATTTCAGCGTTCCCAAGCTCTGGGGTTCGAATACTGGTACGTAGCTTGAAAAAATATACGCATTTTAAAGATCATATATATCTGTCTCTATAACTACGAAGAAAATATGACAGAATATACACAATCGAATTCTTCATAATGTTCTCTAAGACATTGTGTTCGTATATATATAAAAATCACCACGTGTAAAACATAATCCGCGTCATAACCACAGATGTCCCCGACGTCAGTCTGTCTGTCCGCGCTTCGGTGCGTCTCGACAAATAAACAGGCATTTGTAACAAGCCTCAACAAGGTGCGTTTCCAACTCGGGCCAAACAAAACGTCACACCACGCCCCATTACCTCACTCTTGCTGCTGACAGCGGAGCGAGTTATAAGTCTTGGTCCTGGCCCATTGACAGTTATGCCTACCTACTTACAAGCTACAAGATATTATACTAAATATACATACAGATACATAAGTGGTTATAAGAGATTAATATTAGTATAATGTGTCTCAGTCCTAAGAGCTGTGGATTTTGTTTAATAAATAATTATACTAAAACTTTTTCTACTAATGGTCTTTAACTACATTCTCCATTCTCTTCTCAACATTTTAAGCTGATGTCTTAATGTTTATATGACTACGATTGACCAAGAATATTAGGGTAATTAACATTACTTCTTAACTGACATAAACTAAGTCATAAACAAACCTTATTACATTTAGAAACTTACATGTCGTTGCGCCTTGAACTTCTCACAAGAAAACACGCAAAGATTAAACGAAAATAAATTTATTGCATAATAATAAACAATAAGAACTTTAGTTGAAATGTACCTATTTTCTACTTTCACAAATATTCTAATGCCTGAAGGTTTTTGATGGCCTATTATAACGAAGCGGTGTGTAATTGTTATAAATGAACATGAATCCTAAACTATCAAGACTCATTATCTACTCTAGATTTTGCAATTGATTTTGGAGTTGAATTTTAACATTTAATTTTGTTTTGTCACTCTATTTACTTTGTGTTCTATGTACATATATATGTGTATGTACCTATGTAGATACATATATGTCTATCTAGTAAAATAATTAATAACACACAAGCGTTAGTATTATGTCGTCTCATTGAGAGTCAGGAATCTATAAGACAATACTGAAACTATTCATGGTTATGAAGTTGAGCAATATTAAAGTATAGGAAAAGATAGTGTAAAAGACATTGCATAATAATTTTGTATTACTAACAATTACAGGTTCAATACAGGTGACAACAGAGAGAGCGTGAAGTGACTGAGTCTGTGGTTTCATTAATCTATGTTATGCCTGTCACCTCCAAGTTGTGTTTTGTTTCGACCATTATTCTTTCTAGAATGCTTCCAAAGGTTTGTAAGAACAATTGATGTTTTAATTTAAATCGAATCAGCATCAGAATAGCCAGGAATCAGCTGCTGGTCATGCTGCTCCATTGGAATTATGGCAATATATGCTGTGGAACGTAATAACAATTTTTAGACATTACCTTCAATCCGTGCTAACAAAATGTTTACTATGCGATACTCTTCTACAAAGTGATGTCTAACGGAAGATTAGTATGAGTTACATGTACTGTGCTGTGTATACATACAGCTTACAGGTGTACAAAATATGTGTGAAACTCTTTTTATGTCCCACAGCTGGCTTGATACTCTTCTCTCAACTACCGGTGACGTGGAGCATACTCGTCCGTATTAGTCCAGTGCGAATTGGAAGAAAATACAACACAAATTGATTAATAGTTTAAAAGTATAAGAAATATTATTTCTATATTGGAATAATATTTATAATTAATATTTTCACTGAACGTCATATGAGTTGTCAAAGAATTTAGCAAAACCATACCGCGTTTCTTATTGTAGTCATAATTTAACAAACTTGTTACAATATCAAAGGTAAACCGGTGTTGATTTATCGACAAATAAACATTTCAGCGTAGAAATCACACAACAAACATATTGTCGACCACCGAATAAAGGCACTTGAATCGGCAAAGGCGCCGACACGGCCCTTTGACGGTGGCGATGCCGCGCTCAGTCTCCGCCCCTTTTCGCATTTGCGAAAGCGATCGACAATGAATAAACATCGCTGTCTCGTTACCGGCATGAGTTTATTAGATTATTGGAATAGGGTAGCCAATATTTTCGAAAAGTAACTTGGTCGTTACAAGTAAACCTGCGACCGATGTTGAAAAGAACCTTAAGACTAACTACAGATGCGTATAGACTACAGTGGCCACTGAACACCAGCTTTCAAGGCCCGTTTCATACCACAGTCTATTCAAGAAAAAGAACAAAATAAAAGCACCACTTATAAACTGCACAGATACATATACATAGGTATTATATTCAGAGATCAGAGATCCTTCTTTTGTGGGAATCGAACACACAACCCTCGTATCAGGATGAAATGCACTAACCACTAAACCAACAGCTAAGTCAATATTTACAAAACGTTTCACAATATAACGTATCATTTCTTCTAATGTAAGAAACGCATCCCTTGAACACGCATCTTACTGCGAGCGTGGTTTATCCTTGGCTGTATCTCATATACTATTAGGCGAGGTTACACCCAAACGTGAGCCTATTTCAATTAAAAATAATAAAAATAAATCCGGGCAAAATCTGTTGCCATGGTAACAGTGTTAAGCGTCAGTCTTCGTTTTCGGTGAGCGATTGATGTGGCGAATTTTTGTTTGGCCTTCTTTGTCGGCGAGAAGGCCGTCGTTGACTTCATTTGTTGCCATTCCTAATGTTCATGTTCAAATGCCCATTGTCACATTTTCACACCCAATACAAAATCCTTTGATGTCACTCAAAAAGCCGATACGTTTGTGTATTGCTCTAGTTTATAATTCGATAAGTTAACATTTCAAGTGGTAACAGTAAACATCTTTCTAACACGAATATTAAAACAAATAATATAAGAGTAATCCGTATCCGTTAATATGACTGGCCCGTTGGTACAGTGGTTAGTGAACCTGACTGCTGCGCCGGGGGTCGTGGGTTCGATCCCCACCCAGGACA
>DVPR01001196.1:0-11390 GCA_018239345.1 Oxynetra stangelandi | reverse complement strand
TTCGTCTACATTCATCAGTCTCTTCATACACACACGCCGGTTTCGGAGGCTCTTGACTCCCCCATCAGCCAATACCTTTATACTTTGTTAATTGTGTAGTTAAAAACCTATTTTTTCTATGGAACGATTACACATGACATCACCTATGTTAATCGCTTAAATACATGTAGGTACATATCTGTTTTTACGATCTTTAGTTAAGCATTTTCTAGTAGAGATATTAGGTTTTAAAACAACAGAATAAAGTTATTACACAATGTGATATATGAGCGTAATAGAACGTCAGTAGGTATAACGTCTTTAATATAAACTAACCTGATGTTACGTTAAAAGCCATACGTGTTAATGAGTAACTAGAAAATGATCATATGAAGCACTCAATTCTTCGGACACCAAAACCACGTCAAGTCTAAGAAACGCTCAAGCTATCCAACAGAAAACCGATGAGAATTTCAACCGAGTTCAATATTTCCTCATAATCCTCACACACGCGTGTTCACTAAACTCAAATGACGCAACTAATTGATTTAAATAATAATAATAATTAATATATCAATCGTGAATATCGATAAAGCTTTTGACAGCACTATTACAGGTAAGCCATTCAGCGCGCTGATCGACCGACCATATATCATGCATACACTCAATATTTGCGTATTTAAACTAGCAAGTTACGTGTACTGTACAAATTAAAAGCACGACTCCGAGATTATCTTAACTAGAATTTTAATGTGGCCCGAACAAGTTGCTAAACATAAGGTAGATAGGTACTAGTGATGTAACGACGATAAAAATAACTCAGTTTGCAACTAGACGTCGAGTGAACAAGCTGTGTTTTATGTCAAAGAATTTTATCTTATATCAGTAGGTATACAAGTAAGTGGGCATAATCGCGTCCAATTGTAATTAATTATATAATTTGCAAAAAATATTTACATGCATCAAAACAACGAAACTTCCCGCAAATAGCCGAATATATTTTATCTTTTGCAGCAATAAAAACATAATACACATTAAAATTAGACCTTGAAAACAGTTTAGATATTTGCGTTGAATTAAAAGTAATTTATTGTTAGCGCAACGAAATATCCGTGAAATGGAATGTGTTCTCAGTCATTTATTAATTACGTACGAGTAGGTAATTGGCGTATCGATGAAATTCCGCACAGCACCATTACGGTCCAGGAATTCATTGATGTAAAAATATAGGTTGAGTTGGAAAAATTGGTAGAGTCTATTCACAAAAGAGACAACGTTGACATGTGACTATTCAAAACAAATCAAAGACAGTTGCGTTAATAGAAACAACACCGTTTCAAGTAGAACAGCTCGTGAAACAGCTTCCACGCTGACGCTACGCCTTCGAAATCCCGGTATCGGGTGTACTTAGTATTAATCTGCCCGGATAACCACCCGGGGGACATGCGCACAACGATATCCAGCGATTACACGAAAGAAAACAGCAAAACGCGGACGAATAGAAGGAAATCTCGACCACAAAGGCGTACCCATTTCCACCGATCATTGTGCTAGAACGCAACGGTACGATACTCGCGTCTCCGTCTAACAAAGACGCCGGCGAACGATGCGCAAAAGAGATAGGCATCGGCACAATAGACAATTGTTATCCCCACCACGCTCCCCGCGCTGCCCTAGTGAAAGCTATTCCCGCGAATTTGAAACGCAACGTTATGAAAATTGGGATTATAAGGTTGACGTTCGCTTGCGGATTACACTAGATTAATGCGGCCAATAATTTGATTCGGCCTTTATCATTGGGAAAACAATAGGTTTGGTGGCGTAGAGCTCGCCTTGATCCGGACGCGAAGTGGATTGGTGATATTTAACCCACGTAGGCGTGATTTGACTGGTAATGTGAGTTCGTAGCGTACACGAAAAGGGAAACAAAGCGAGAATATTGGCTCGTATTTAGAACACTTTGGCAGCGACGTACGCACCTATAATAATGCTAGATGTACCTATTGCGTTGGAAAATGTACGAGAAAAATTAGTGACGCGTGCAAGATCTCGAGATAAAAACGGGCAAGCGACTACGGAATTTGATAAATCTGTTGTATCGTAAACAATCTAACGCAAGTAGGTACCTAGATATATGTGTACCGCATGAAAATTCTTTGGGCGGGAATCGATTTATATCCGATGGCTGCGAACGATCATTTTGATGAAGGAAAAGCGGTGATTTTAGGTGATGGAAGTACTTACGGGACAATGTCCGGTCCATTTCACGTTAGTCTTCGATTTTAGCAGCTCTTACTCGAAGATACCAACTGAAATTGATAGATTGGCGATACCTATGAAACGTTAGATGACTAAATTGTCAACTATCTTTTAAAGAATGAAGCAATTGTATGTGACTAGCGGCACCTTGACTATTTACAATTTGAACCCCGCTGATTGGTTATTCCTATTATTATTATCCTACGATGGCCCGAAGGGCGCACAAAGCCGAGGTACGACTATCAATATTATGACATTCATTAAGTGTATCTATGTGTCATTATAAGGTACACATAGATAAAAAATAATTTGAATTTGAATTTGACCAATACCTAGGTACGCGTTGTATAGGACATACCTATCCGAAACACGTTATGCGGGTTTATTACTACCATTGACTAAATATTATCAGATCCTAATATAATACATTTGACTGACTCATTGATGTGGTGGTTAGTGAACCTGATCGCTGAAACGGGGGCAGTGGGTTTGTTTACAACCGACTATCAACTGTGGGTTGACTAAGAGCATTTGTTGTGTTTGAATGTAAAAAATATGTTACATAAAAACAACACACAACACATCTACCATCACGCCAGATCCCTAACGGAGTAGGTAGATAGCATATGTTTTTAAAACGGTATATATGTATGTATTTGCAGGCATAATTATAAATAAATAACCGTCACGCCAGGTGCCTAGCGGGGTATGCAGAGAGCACAAAGTGCTAAACACCTCTGTTCTTGCAAACCTGACGTGCTTCGTCTACATTCATCAGTCTCTTCATACATACACGCCAGTTTCGGAGGCTCGTGGCTCCCCCATCCGCTAGTGCCCGACCTATTTGGTCGAGATAGGAGAGCCTTGGCCTTATGCTTTATTAGCCGTCTAGTTACCATAACGCAGACTGCCTAGTCAGACATCAGATGGGCGTGTGTGGAGATGTCGTAACATATTATTGTTGTTACCTTATTTATATAAGATTTATTTATTTATATAAGACCGCTTTGCTAACTTCCATTGGATAGGTAGGTACATAACAGCAACCATCGATACACCGTGTTTAATATTCAAAGTAGTTATAGGATCCCTTAACGTTGACTTTATATTTAACGAACAAGTAAGGTACCTACATAGTTAATTGGATTTGTTAATATAACGTTGACACGTGTAGATATAAAAACCGCGGTGTAATTAAAACGAACGTTTTTTCCCTTTTCTTTCAGTCAGTTCGCGTAACAAATATTAAAACATTCATAAACGCATCTTGACGGAGGCGTCGCGCGGCGTCACTCAGTGGGTAGTACCTACACGTAACTACCTAGTAGCGGTGAGGTATGTTTGCCTAGTATTTTATATATAAATATATATATTTAATTTTTTATATTTCAACATTTTAACAAACTCAAACGTTTTTTAATCAAAATGTTGTCTGTCACAGCGTGTCCGCAAGTCCTTCGGGTTTCTTTCAGCGACTAATTGGTGTGACACTCTAACACCTGAATGTCGGGGAATATATTTGAACACGTGCCGTGGCCACGTTTAAGAGCCGAGCCGAGCCTCGTTGACACATGTAGGCGAGTGATTTTAGCGGTTCCGCGATTTTAATGTAGGTAAGTGACATGTTGGGGAATAAAAACATCGCACAGTAGTACCTACCTGTGCGTGGTGCGACGCGTGAAAGAGATTTTCGTGTAAGCGAGTAAGTAGTTACACTAAATTATTATTCATCCGTGTCACTAGCTTTATGTAGTACGTAGTTAGGTACACTCGCGTAGTAAAGGACTGGAAAAGAGAATAAATATTCTGCGCCGTTGACCACAGCTAAAACAGATAGATGGAAATTATTTTGAATGTAATTGTACATGAATAACAAATGATAGCCCGTGATATTATGCGTTTTACGAAATTCGGTATTTCCTTGAGAAAAAAAATCCAAGGTTAAATCTATCAATCATTCCCAAATTATGGTCTATTAATATTGTTTCATAATAATAAAACTCTTGGTACAAATAAATTATTATTATTGTACAGAAATATGTATGTGGAACAAGATATTGCCTTATTTATTCATACAGGTACCTACCTAAACATTAAAATGCATGTTACTAATGAAAGTGAGTAATCAGAGTGCTTTTATTAATAAGAACGTCCCAACGTAACTGTCGACGCGGGAAATAAAAATAAATTCATTAATACACAAAGCCGGATGCAGGCTAAAAGCTATCCTGCAATATTATTAACGTACGACATTTATACACCAACCCATCCACACTTATGTATATACACACATTAGTAAAAGCGACAAGAGAAAAGTCCGTATCGTCAAAAACAAAGATAAAAATGGCCACCCCGTTAATTTATTTGTCTTTAATTTTTAAAAACGGAACGCGGCAGCGGACCAATGAGACGCATCCCTCGGCTGATTGTCAATTAGCGACATCAAACGGGCTTTTTGCGAATTAAGCGCTCGTTTGTGTTCATTTTTTGTCCAGCTGTCGACGTGTACGGACGATTCGTGCGTTTTTCCGTTTCGATGTTTCATTTTCATATTTCCGTGTGTCTGTCTGGTCGTCCGGGGGAGGTTACAATGTGGGGTGGATGACGTGGTAGCTACATACATGGTTATCAACGCACTCTTCCCATTTATATTCTGATTAATTTGAACGAGTGCCCTTGCTGAGATTAAAGTATTTTTATTTTTACTCGCAATCTGATATTGTCCACCTGCATTCGCTGAAATGATCTCTCCCCTAAGTATCGTGTTCGGCATAATTAGGATTATATATTATGTTAGAATTTACCATCATTAAATCATAGCTCGTTACCGAAGATAACAAGTATCCATACATGAACAACATAATTCATACTTTCCGCGCTATACAATGAATGAATTTATAAAAAGGACTGCAATATGAGATTTTCATTTACATAACCTATGCTTTGAAATTACAGCCTCCATAATCCGTGCAACCAATCGAAAGCCTGAACCTAAACAAGCCCGTCTGGCAGGAGAAAACAACGAATGCGGATTGAAAAAGAAAAAAAATCCCACCGAGTATCGAACGCCTATTTCGAATGGATCCGGAACGGAGTCAACAAAGGGACGTTCTGTGTTTGAAAAAAAGCGCGCGAATGCGAATGTGAGGCCGCCATTAGCCGTTGCTATTTGCAGCGCATCCTATAGCCGCCTCTTCAATCTCTGCCGTGAACAATTACAGGGTTGACGTGAGCAAGTGTAACGGTAAAGGAAATAAGAATGGCGGGATTTTCGCGACCTATCCGCACAGTGCAGTGTGGGGGGCGCTTTTGATACAAGCGGCATTACGAAACACGCGTATCTTTTGACTAGGTCGCATTGTGGTCCGCAAACAAGAGGCGCAGACGTGTAGTTTGTAGGGTAAAGTGAAATGTTACGACACCTTTTTGTCCAGGTTTAGTATTTGATACTAACCTAGGGAATACGGTTTATGACTATATAATTTGGCGGTCGTATTTGGAATTGTGTCCTACAAATAACGTCACAAGGGCTTGGAATAATTGATATGGTTAAAATAAAGCACAAAGGTGGCATAAAATACAAATTATTGTAATATTACTCTACCATAGGACGATCTAGAAAGTTATTTTCACATACAAAATATCCCATATCATTTCCAAGAGAAAAACTCGTCCCATTGTGCAGCGTGAAATGCAGCTTCTGAAATCCAAGAAACAGTAAGTATTTGAATTCTAGATCCTCGAGTCCTGTATTATTGTGTCCTATGACTTTTCTTGGATAATGTTTCAAACTTTATCGTTTTGGACAGGTGTCCCGCAGTGACCCACATCAGTTTAGTATTTCCCAGAGTTAAAGCCAGGGTCTGATCTACCCAGTTTGGTTATGGTCTTTTGTAATAGATAAGCTAACTCAATCCACCTCAACTTGGACTTGCCCCTAATCCCGTTTTGACATTAACTCCGCAGTAACTGCAAACTAAAAATGTATCGATATGTACATAGGTATATGAGTGAAATATATAAAGTGTTGTTACAAGTAACGCGTTGGCAGCCCTGGGAGTGGTGTTATCGAGTTTTTATCGATGATTCATTAGTATGAGCGAGTCTTTGTTGCGAGCGCCCTAACATACATACACCATCCGTTATACGTATATTCCAGTCGGTATTCATGAAAATTGATTTGAGATGAAAGGATTTTCATTCCCATTGTATCAGCGATCCGAATTAAAGACAAATTGCACGTTCGAAGCGTTCAATGGTAGTTCCATAGCCGAAACGGACAAAAGTTAATGATTTTTCACGTAACGCTCCTTCTTTGATGGCGATTATTTATTTATATAGCGGAATGAATAGGATTTTATACGAGCTGGTTTCATTTATATTCGGAAAATGTAATAGGATTTTATGGTTATTTATAAACGCTTTATTAATAACGATCGCATCAACGCTTGATTGGTAGCGACGGTTTTTATTTTTAACATTTTCATGTGACTTCGTTTTCTTAGTTTCATGCATAGGAAATATTACAATTTCTTCTGTATTGATTAAATATATACTCGTATATATGTATTGCACCGTTATAGTCATCATCAATAGCAACCTCAAATTTCAAAATGGAATCTGTACTTCATTTGTGACCCGAAATAATGTGTAATTGGAAATTGGAAATATTCAATAGAAGTTCGTTAATCGAAGTCACTCAGTATGTACTAACAAGAGATGAGGTTTTTAAATTTGATTTAAGAGCTGTAGGTACTTAGTACGAAAATCCAAACGTGTGCTTCTAATATGCGGTGGAAAATCTTTCAGAGCCTAAAATTCACATCGTTCAATAGATTTTATTAATATTGTTCATAAACATTTTTAGGCATATCTCGATCTACTTCAACTTTGATGTTTATCAGGTAGGTATTTTTAGACACGCACTGATCGCATTAATGCTTTTAATTAGTTATGTATAATTAATTTGCAATAAAAACTAATTGTATTAGCATAAAATACAGTAGGTATCGCAAATTCTTAATTGTTTTTTTATTCATTTATTCATTTCTTATCAGCGATGGCCTATCGACAACTCCTATTAAACGCGTCGACTTTAATGTCATTAACATTCACTAAAACGCTATTGACTGTGATATGATTTTACGTTGGACGTTATTACTAGAGAAGTCTCACAATTCCACTTATTGAGGTGCCCACATGTAATCAATAACTAGAATACGGTCACATTTTCATTTTTTTTTCGGTCAAATTTTGAATCGAATTTAGAAATGACTTTAACACAGCTTTCGTTTCGTCAACACGAAGTAATCAAAGTTCTGATTCTAAAGTAAGAAAAACGCTAACCAACACAAAAGGGACTGCATAAAGGATTAAATCGAATTTTAAAAGAGTGAAGCACAAGAGGGCCCTTTAAACTTGGCCCTGCAGTCCTTTCGGTAGGACGCGAAGCGGAACAAACTTAATTTGCTGAAGGGTAAACAAACGGACCTCGTGAATTACAATTTGGGAGGCCGTTTTAAGAACAGACTGTTCGTTGCCTGGCGTTGGTATCTATGTGTGCTGTTACATTTTTTTTGAACAGATTTTTCATTTATAGCTACTCTTTTATCTTTCCCCATTAATCCGTTCTTTATTCCTCTGTTTGATGCTGGTCTTCTCACATTAGCGTTCTGAAAAATAATCATTATCTGGGTAGAAAGGGTTGAACCTTTGCGACTCTAGGTAAGTCAACCTGCATATGTGTACCTATGCTTTGTCCGTATATTTTTTCCAAATGCTTATATATCCTATCCAATCCTTACCTAATAAGACAAAAATTTAGTAATTTTTTATAATTAAGCTTTTTACACGTATCGCGATGTCAAGTGGATGAATGTACTTTACAATTTGGGAATTTGAATACAATAACAGGTAGAACGGCCGTATTTTGTTTTTTTTTATATATTAAAACTGTAAAAATTGTTGAACACCCTGCCATCGTGTTCTTCCTGAAGTCTTTAAGCCGGGTGTGCTTAAGACAAGTGTGAGTAGGTATTTACTGAGCAAGCGTGCAACATCATCGACCATATCTACACTTAGCATCTGGTGGGATTATGATCCAATGCAGACCGAGTCTGATATAAAAGAAAATTGTCTCACGTTAGTGACTCGTCAAAAATGTGTACTTAATTTTTTCATTTCTGTAATATCCCGTTTCGTTGCGGGTCACTACAGACATTGCAACACGATAATCCGATTGCAATAAGTGGCATGTTTTCGAGATGTCTGGCTGTAACGATTTACCCAAAAATATGTACCTACTAGCTATATATTTTAAATCCTTTTCATTTAACATTTTTCATCATAATTTGCTTTAAACATTAATTGATACCATGATATGCGAAAAGTTTGTTTTTTCGCATATCATGGTATCTTCCCATTCCACTTCCCGTATTTTTCCATTTTTCCTTACAGCTTGAATACGTCACGACCTACACGAATTCTCACAAATTGACACTTATACATACAATCCGATTGTCCGAGACGATGACGCGAAGAGGACCAAGTGCTTGTTATTCAATTCATCTCGAGCCGTGACTGCGCATGCTAAATAGCCGTCTGGACTTCGGGGGCAAAGGTGTACCTACTGGAAATACAGTTGAGAATCTATCCTGTTATTGTCGAGGGAGAGTTTTAGTTGGAATTAATATCAAATGTAGGTAATGTATGTAGCCTACTTCGCTATGTTCCGTCTGGTGTCATATTTGTACTTCGTGTACCTTGTACCTATATATTGATATATGATGGACTTAATGCACTCTGAATAGGTATACAATATTAAGTCTATTCTCTCTTTCTCACTCAAACGTAAACACCACAATGTCTATATGGTTTTTTTTATTTTAAATAGTGTGAAATTTCAGATAATTATGAGCGTTTTAGTGACAGTTGAAAGGTCGAAAAAAAACCGATTCCTGTTTTTTCAAGACTTAATCAAATAACTTCGGATCCTCTATGGTAAGTCTAGACTTATTTACTCCTCATAATTTTGCACCAAATCACGTATATTAATTATTGAACAATAAATATAGACCAATAAATAAAATAAGCTCGCATTAGAACTAATAAAAATGAGAATTATCTTCTTACGACCGAAAAGGAAATATTCCCCGGACCTGTGCTAATAGTGCATTGCTACAATCAATGTAATTAAATGCAGGTGGCTAGATAACTGAACTTCGACTATAAACGCTAACAAATTATTTACCACAAATATTGCTAAATGTTGCCTGTAATATATTGCATTAGTATATAAATATTCATAAAAAGCCACATACCTTAGCACGCTCTTGCTGAGCCAGCAGCTGTTCTCGTACCATCTGGAGTTGGAGAATCATTTCGGAGAGCTGCCTCTCCTTCTCCAGTACGCTCTCGCCAGCCAGGGCTTGTAACGCCGCCGCGTCAAGCACTCCTCGTCGCTCGCTGTGAAAAAGATACTCGGTTCAAAACTCTTTAATTCTCATTAAGATAAAAAATCACAAGAGAACTTATTTACATATTAATTTTAAACCCAGCGCAGGTCGTTTGATAATTAAAAGTATTGTGCGAGTTTGACGATATTCAATCAAGTATTAGATGTTAATCATGTTTAACATGAAACAGGGATTTGTGGGAAGTAAGATAATATTCTTGTAGCATACTTTCTGAAATATCTTAATTTCTTTGAAATGGATAGAAAAGAAAACCTTGAGATGAAAAGATGGAGTTGCAAAGCAATATAAATATGTAAAATGAGGGACATTATACAAATATTTGTCTTGGGTGGGAATCGAACCCACGATCCCAAGCTCCGTGGTAGTATTCACTAACCAATGCACGAAGGAACATGTGAAAATAATTAACTAAACATTTATATCACCATAGCTAAATAAACCAGTAATATTTTCATAAAATAATTATTAATATATTCAGTAGGCAAACAGAAAGTTCCAGAACACACTGGGAAAGTTTGCGAGCTCCCGGTAAATAATTCATCCCGCCAGTATACTGATATCCCGCTCCGGCTCGACATGTTGACTAACAAAGGTTGTTATTACATGCTCCAATTTCTCTTACTAAGGGTTGTCGAATGTCGTTCATTTTTTTAAGAGTTATCGCGGAATATAAGAGAAACTTTGAAATTTGCGCCAGTGCTGAAGAAATTTAGTATCAGTACTCAATTTAGCTAGCGTGATGCGGGCATGCTATGTGGACGGATGAGAGACACATAACCAAACCGGTGATGACAATTAATGCGGAGGATTACAAGGGTAGAGACCGAAGAAACTCTGGATGGACTGTGTGAGAGATGATATGCGGAAGAATGGAGTGAATCCAGATATTTCAGATAGCTCTTAGAGGTTTATGGAAGAGGAAAACATACTGTACTGGCTCCATATAGAAATGGAAGAAGAAGGGCAGGAGATGATGAAGTTGACCAACGCATTCAGTTTTTACCAACTGGCTTTAATTCTACTCGTCAGTATGAATCGTGTTCCATCCGAATTACAAAAGGATAAGCTTCGTGTGAATCATCCATAGTGATCTAGATTATAGTACTTAGTCTGATAGACATCGAAAGAAACGTTAATAATCAAATGCTTTGTGGGATTCTTCAAATCGAATCATTTGATTTTTGAAACTTAATTATTTTGCAATTAACACTGAATAATGATGTTTCAAACCTAAAAGAGTGATTACAATTTTTACATTAAGTACTTTTCAATTAATAAAACAGAAAGAATAGACATGACATGCCTTAAGCGTTGCGTGGATTAACCGTCTCTTTAAGTGCAAGAGATTTCATAGGTTATCCATATGTATAGTAGCTAGTGAAACTATTTGGATTCTGTCTGCCCTTATAGAGAATTCGATCAAAGCTTACAATAAAAATGGTGTACAAATGAGTTATTGTGGCAAAAATCTTACTAATTGCAAATATCGATATCGATACCATAGTATGAATTCCGGCTAATTTGGGATCAGACGGAAGTGTATGGAGATGTTCCCAGACACTGTTATATACTTTACAGAAGTTATTTAGAAGATAATTCGAGATGAATGTAGACGAAGCACGTCAGGTTTGCAAGGTTAGAGATGTTTGGCACTCCGTGCTCTCTGCCTACCCCGCT
>DVPR01001195.1:0-11394 GCA_018239345.1 Oxynetra stangelandi | reverse complement strand
AGAATAACAAATATAACGCTATTGTCTGCAGGGTGAACAAGTACTGGTTGATAGACTACATTCAGCTTTAGATATAATTATAGAGAAATTATATTGTTTAAGTCTTTCTCCACTATTATACGAAACTATATTTATTTTCAAAATATACAATACTTCTGAAATCAAGATTTGATGGGTAGACAAGGCGAGCCAGAAGCTAAAATTTAAACATTAGGCTATCAGCAGTTCTTAAGAAATAATATAATCACAGTATTTTCTAAAATTGTAGAATTATCTAAACACACACAGATGTATGCAGGCAAAAGAGGCTATAACCTTCACAAATTTGATAGAATGTTATCTCTATTGAGACCAATGAGTAGATATATCGCTTTAAATTTGGTGAATCTAAAAAAATACGCGATGCAAACAGAAGAAAAATAATCAACACCATTTAGTGCGTGTAAACGCGGATTACGCGGATTTACTTTAATAGACTCACACCCTCGCTTGCGTTTCAAGCTCGAAGCGTATTAAGTTAATTTGATCAACACGATGTTAAAGTATTTCAAATTGTTTTATGGAAACTTTCAGAACAGTCGTGTGACTCATATGAATATATTTTGAGACAATTCCACACAGGGCCAACTGATCCTTAAGTAGGCACTTAAATTGTGCCTGTGTTATGGTACCCAGAAGGCTGATAAACTACTCATATGCATATAAATATATACTTATATAGATTTTTTTTTGTTTTACACCCCGACATAGAACAAATAGATGTGTTCATCACACAAATATTTGTCCTAGGTGAGGATCGAACCCACGACCCTCGGCGCAGCAGTTAGGTTCAGTAACCACTGCTATAACGGGACAGTCAAATATTAATATTATAGTCAATATTATACACATGTATACCTGTTTTAGATCTTCCACAGCCCTCTTAATATTGTTCTGCGCCTGGTCCACTGAGTTACAGAATTGTACATGTTTCGTCACTTTTATTTTATCCATATCAGCTTCCTTCCTTTGTTTTGCAGGAACATCAGGTTTTTGAGGTTTTGGTGTTAATCCTGTAAAAAAAAGAAAGCATATCTCCAAAAAATACCAGAGACCAAATACTTCACACATTACTAGACTTGAGCAAAATATTATGTAAACTTCTTTCAAGTTAGCTACGAACCAGGTTTAAATTTGCACGCAGCTATCAACTTCTTTATCCCGATTTCCAATTCTTTTTGATCCTCACTCAACGCTACTCCATTGGCCTGGTGTATATGGTCTTGTACTATTGGGGTCCACTTGGCACATAAATCTTTAGTAAGGCATGAAAGTTTATTGGCTGAAGTGATGAGTGCAGATTGACATCTGCCGTCGTCGATAGATGGCGCTGTAATCTAATAAAAAAGCAAGTGTTTGTAATAAAGTAACGATTTTTTTTTGCATACTTTAAAAATATGAACATATTTACTTGAGCAGTCATTAACAACGCTTTTGTTGTATCAACCACCCTGGCCGTATAAGCGTCGAGTTTTGAACCATCTTCACCACCGATAGTCTCAGCCAACTGATACACACGACTTAGCATATCGGAAGCTTTTTGAGAAACTGCTTTAGATAATTCTATAATCTGTAAACGATAAAACCTCTAGTTTGTAACTATTATAGGATTATATTCTAAATCTTAAATATGTTTTGTGTT
Organism: Oxynetra stangelandi; assembly: GCA_018239345.1. Taxonomy (NCBI): domain Eukaryota; kingdom Metazoa; phylum Arthropoda; class Insecta; order Lepidoptera; family Hesperiidae; genus Oxynetra; species Oxynetra stangelandi. The sequence goes on along the minus strand of DVPR01001195.1, from coordinate 9,713 downwards.
TTATACTTTTGTTTTAAAATAATTTTAGTGTTATCAATGATCATAATTAGCCAAATTTACCTCATTCTCTTTTATAGGATCATTGATAGGTCTACACATGTAACTCAATTTTGCCGATGAATTAGCAAAATTCCTCGCCGCGTTATGTAATTCCTGAAATAAGAGTAGATTGCAGCAGAATCCAGTTAACTATTTCTAATGTTTAAAGCACCTTTAGTATCTTTATTTATTTGAATAAATCATGATTTTATTAACTTTTTTATTAACTATAATATATCCATCTAATAACGGCTATTGGATGCCATTATAATACGGAAGCATAGCAAAACTTTAGTTCCCAGAGGTATGTGCAGTAGATTTTAGAGGTTACGGAATTAAGAGATTAAAAAATAAAGGCATCCCAATAATATGCTGTTTCCTTATTTACTGACTAAAATGGGGCTAGGTTATATATTTTAGAGGAATGTGACTGGACTTGTAAGTAATCAATAAGACTCACCTGCATATCATTTTTCTCTACACTATCACATATAAGTCTATTTGCTTTGCATAGCGCAACCACGTTGTCCAACATTGCTTGGCGTTGTTTCTCGTCCACGTATTCGTAGAGTTTGTTAGTATCTAAAAAGTATTTCACCATCATCATAAATGTTATCACCACTATTAAGCTATGGCCTGGGCAATGCCATATTAATATTATGAACACGATAGTATCTATGTCCGTCAGTCTATTCTTTTTTCACCTTAAAAACACTTTTTTTATATTTATATAGAGTTTTTTATGCGAATAGAGTGGCAAACGGGCGTGCAGCAGTCACGAGTGGTCCCTGACGAGCGTGGAATACTGCAACCGAACATGTGCAGGACTATTTGCGTTATTCTTGGCTAGTCACAGTATTGCTACCACTCTTGAGGACTTAGAGGATGGCATACACGATACACGTGTACCGGCAACCACATCCTTAAAACCGAAACACAGATAGTTATGAGAACAACTTCTTTATGGCAGGAATAAATGTATTAATTACTCGAGCCCTGGTGAAGGATACGGGCTATATAGACTAAATATCAAATTACATCCTAAAGACGTGGAATATGAAATGAAAATGCAAAGGAATTGTTTAAATTTCCGTGCGAAAAATTTCACAGACAGCAACTTGAATCTTATAGAAGGAACTTATGAATTTTCACTCGCATCGCGAGATGTTTGGATTATTCTACACCAAACGTGATAATTAATCGACAGCAGTTAAGCCGTTAGTCGAGGGTTTGTAAGCCGCTCTTATGACTCAAGATGACATAGTGATAAAATTTTACAGTCACGGTTAGACAAAATCTCTAGCATACATTATTTCTGTTATTGCAGTACTGTACTGCAGTACTTTCAAACGTGTTCATAAATAAAAAAATACTCACTTCGTACAATCTCGGGCGTGACTTGAGATATTGTTGACATTGCCATGTCTGCTGTTTTGTAGTCAAGATCTTCTGCGTCTATAAAACATTAAAAAAGCTCATTACTAATATTATAACAAGATGAAAACAGTAATTAGAAAATTGATTATTTAAACAACACTGTTAACAAGTGTAGCTATGTATTTACTTGACGTGGCTTGCACAAGACTGGCGACGACAGCATTTAATTCAGCTAGATTGAAAGCAAAGATATTCTCCAAATCTCTATACATCAAAGATTCTTTGTCAACCTGTGAAAATAAATATTCAATTATACTCTATGATGAGCATCATTTGGTGTTATAAAGAAATTTCTTTGAAATTGCAATGAAATATGTTATTTCATTCTCCCTATTTTAACAAATGCCTGGTAAATAATTCACTTTTGGCGTCACTTTATCTAATTTTTTTGAAAATAGCATTGCAGCAGACAATAAATAAAATCAATCGCAACATTTATCACCTGCACGGGTATTTTGTCAAAGTTACTATTATCTTTCAAATATTTCTCAGCTGCGTCTATAGTCCTTTTCGTGGCGGACGTCGTCGGGATGAGTTTCAAGTGTTGTTTCATTTGTTCCTTAACTTTTGCATTATCCTCATGGTCACCAACCATATCTATATAAAGAATCAATATATAATTTCTTAACATCAATTTAATGGTACTTTGTATATAAAAATGGAAGAATTTGTCTCAAAGCACACATATTTACAACGTACTATATTTTTAAATGATCATAATTCTTTATTCACTTGAGAAACAGCGATATTTGTGAAATTCATGGGGATTTATAAAAATGGCATTGTAATGGATATAATAATTATCGTGTCTAGTCGCGTTAATCATTTTTAAGCTTACCATTGCTAGATCTGCAAGCATTCCTCAATTTTTCCAACGCTAACTCCAACATTTCATGATGCTTGTTAAGTTGGTTTCCAAGAGCATGGTATTTAGGATTTTGAATAATGGGATTCCATGTATTGACCAGCTTTTCAGACAGATCGGTAACTGTATCAGCTGATGTTATCAAGGCTGATGCGCATCGAGCATCCATTATTGACGGGGCTGTTACCTGATGGAAAAGTTTAAGAGGTCTAAAGTGATTCCAATAATTATTGCAACAGCTTGTTCCCGTAAATTCTATAAAGTAATAGCCGATCAAACCATTGAATGTGAAACAAATAATAAGGTAATCAAGTTATTTTATCAACTTTATACCGAATGAAAAAATCAAACATTTTACTTACTTGAGCTGCAGTAAGCAGTGCCTGTGCAGCATCAACAACTCTGGACCCAAAAATGTCCAGTCTGGAACCTTCTTCTCCCCCAACTTTTTCCGCTAATTCGTATACAACAGCGAGCATTTCGGACGTTTTTTGACATGCCTCTTTCGATAAATCTAGTATCTATAGAAGAAGACTTAAAATTAAAAAATATATGTTTGTTTTGTCGAGAACACGCACTGTTATAGTTCCTGTAATGTAATACTGGTGGATATAGTCCTACTCAGAGCCACACTTGTTCATGAAAAAATTTCTTAATATTTCATACGCAAAACAGAACTTTAGGAAAAACTGAAAAGAACTCATTTAATTCAATAACGAATGAAAGTAAATGAGGAACTAAAAGTGGGTACCCTCTAGGCAACTATAAAATAAAACTGAACCTGATTCTCTCTCTCGGAATTTGTTTGAGGATTGAACACGTAACACAATTTTCCCGAAGATTCAGCAAAACAATTCGCAGCGTTATTTAGTTCCTGTGAAAAAGGTAAATTATTATTGAAGCAACATCTTCATGAACGCTTTTGTTATTTTACTATTGCACGCAGGTATCTATCAGCAACTGCCACTTTGGTCCATTATGCGCGGGCAGATTTGTCAGGACTTAGACTGCATCATTTGTAATATTCCTGTTTTTAGAATTGCCTGCTTTGCAATAGGTTATTATTTTTATTTAGATTGGATGTGACTTACAGTCCTATCATTTTGCTCCACACAGTTACATATGAGCTTATTACTCTTGTACAATGCTGCTACGTTGTCCATCATTTCTTTACGTGTATTGTTGTCTTTGTATTCACAAAGCTTCTTTGTATCTGTAATGAGTTATTTATTATATTTTCTTTTAGTTATTGTCTGCTACATCATAGAAAACTTACTTCCTGCAATGCAAACTGACATATTTTATTGTTTTTGGTACCCATCCAAAACACGAGTACAGACTTTAATATAAATCATTTTTGTTTTAAGTCTTACTTTGAATAACCTCAGCCGTAAGTAGAGTCATTGCTGTAATGGCGTTTTCAGCATTCTTGTAGTCTGTATTTGTTGTGTCTGAAATAGAATCATAAAAAATATACTACTGTCGATCTTTGTTATCGTTGCCTTACGACCGTGCGGTATCTACACCGAGAACGTTTGCAAGGAGCATCGGTCGCGGAGCGACAATGGTATTTTAATAATAAATTGGGGTGAAATTATTTTGATATACAATGGAATGACGATTGAAGAGTAAAGAACATTAACAGAGAATGGTTTTACCTAAAGTGAGTCGCACAACTGTAGCTACAGCAGCATTTAGTTCTGCAAGTTTTTCAGCAGACATACGTTGCAATTTCTTGTACTGTGAAATGTCTTTATTGAGCTGTAAAAATATTTTATTATATATTCTTTCTTATTAAACACCAGTATGACATACAGGAAGTGTGAAGATTTAGACGAAAAGATTTGGAATACGAAAAGTTTAACTGAGTGCTGTCATAATTATAGTTGCAGAGGATATTGTAAGCACGAAATTTTAAATTAGATTAGATAGATAGATTGGATGAATAGATAGATAGATAGATTAGATAGATTTACATTAAATAGAATAAATGTAAACATAAATATAATTATACAAACATTAAATTTAACCATTTGTACTGCTTTATCTCTCCACTTCGCCACTTAAGGGAGGCACTTAGGGAGGAGACGGGCTATTAGGATTTAACTTTTAAGAAAAATTAAAATGTTCACCCTATCAGACGCCATTACATTATTACTATCATCATATAGAAGTTTTTCAGCACTATCCAGTTTATTCTTAGCAGCTATCGTCGTCGAGATAAACTGAAGACGTGACTTCTCCTTTGAATTTAATTCATCATCTCGTTTCTTCATATCTGCACAAACGAAAATATTTTTTTATATTGTTGCAATTTGCTAATGCTAATAATTCATTGTAAAATGATAAACAGTAGTCGTAATACATACTTTTAAGAAATATTTAGATTCGGTCATTTTAAAAATACTACACGTTACAGCAGTAAACTCACCACGTCCAAATCGAATCAATGGATTTAAATTAAGATTAGGATAACGATGAATAATAATGTTACAGCTGTACTATTGCATCAACTGATTTGTTTTCTCTTTAACTACGTAATTACGTAGACACTCACCATTATCCGGTTTGCAGATTGTCCTCAACTTTTCCAACACTTTTTCCATCATATCTCGATCCTTCTTGAGTTGACTTCCCAGAAACTGGTGATCGGGAATTTGGATTATTGGCTCCCATATGGAAGTTAACTCTTTGGTTAAATCAGATACTGTTTCGACTGATGTAATCAGCTCTGATTGACATCGACTGTCCGTTATTGACGATGCTGTTAGCTGCAGTATAATAGAGCAATGAAAATCGTAACATAGGCTTGAAATTTCTACGCAACTGGGTATGAAAATAACAATAGATGAAATTAATTTATTTATTACAATTAAACATATATAGAAAAGCATGTACCTGAGCAGTAGTGAGTAAAGCTTTTGCAGCGTCATCGACCTTAGCGCATGATCTATTTAACCTAGAGCAATCTTCTCCACCGACTTTTTCAGCCAAATCGAATACACGAGCGGACATATCCGAGGACTTCTGACAAGCCTCTTTAGATAATTCTAAAATCTGTAAAAGTTGAACGGAATATAACTAAATTAATGCTCAAATTATTTGAATTCACGTCTATTATTAAATAAGTTTTACATTTTTAGTTCCTATAAAAAATTCACTTCGATTATTTTTTATCGCTTCGATTATTTTGTATGAATGATATCAAAAATAACGAAAATGAAGTCAGAAATACCGATCTTTATGAAAATAAAGTATAAAATAACAAAAACGAATATGGAAGTGGAACGCGTTTTTCAACAAACAATTACCTGGTTCTCTGCTACAGAATCAGCGCGTGGATTGAACACGTAGCACAACTTAGCAGAGGAATTAGCAAAATTACTAGCAGCCTTGCTTAGATTCTGACAAACAAAATTATACAAAATTTATAAGGACATCCATGTCAAGTACAGAAATTTCGGCTTATTATTATCGTAAAGTACATATATAGAAATAAGGATCGTTATAAAATTATACATCCTCATAAGAGTATGGAGGATTTGACGAAATTAAGAAAGTAAAATAAAATAGCAAATAAGTCATTAGTTAAGAACTGCTAGCGCCTGGATTTAGACATCCAGTATTTCTTTACTTCTCACATTATTTGTAGTTTACCTTAATATCATTCTTCTCCAGACTGTCACATATCAGTTTGTTCGCCTTGCATACTTCTCTGACATTATCCAACATAATCTGGCATTGTTTATCATCTGCGTACTCACACAGTTTATTCGTATCTGAAATATAGCAATTTATGTTGAAGGCATCATAAATCTTACACAAGGAGCAAAGCTTCATAGCAGCAACCTAACAATGTTCTCCGCAATGTTCACGTAACGATATATGTTCATATATTCTGCTAAAAAAGCTTCAATTTGCAAATTTTGCAAATCAATTGAAATTTAATATTTACAACCATCTGACCTATATACCATGACATTTGTAATTTTAAATTAACGTGGAATAAATATGTATTCAAAAACTCTCCAAATAAGTTCTCAACTGAAAATATCGTTCACCCAAAATGTTTGTGAACTAGTTCTTACTACTTACTTTGTACTATTTCAGGCGTTAGTTTTGAAATAGTTGCGATTGCAATTTCAGCTGTCTTGTAGTCTGGCTTTGTTGTATCTGAAAAAGCAACAAATTTTGTTCATGGCTATTTATATCATCATATGGATTTAGGGGAAAGTATTTCAATAGTAATTGTTTTTTTATATAAGGACCATATTAACTCAGTTCTTTCATACCGAGAGATTTGTATTATATTTGCATTATAAAATTTTACATTGATGAATATTTAAGAAGGAAAAATATGTACCCGAAGTGGCCCGTACGAGAGCAGCAATGGCAGCGTTCAGTTCCGCCAATTTTTCAGCCGAAAGATTCTGCAACTCTGCATGTTCTGGTGTATATTTCCTTAGCTATAAAATGATGATAATGATTACCCATGTTAATAATATTTCAGCGAAATGTAATTAAATAAATTTCAGTTTGTTATTGCATATTACCTTTTTGGGTATCATTGCAATATCTTTAAAGTTTTGCAGAAAGTTCTCAGCTTCGTCCATTTTATTTTTGGCAGCTGACGTCGTTGTTATAAAATGAATTAGTTGATTATCTCTTGGCTTTGTACCAACCACAGGTTTCTTGTTCGTTTCTACATTAAAAGGGTTGAATGTAATTTAAATAATACGTAATTACTAATACTAGTAATTTCCTTAATTTATTTTAAACGTTCTTAATTATAAATATACTGTTAACCTTTTAATTTCATTTCAAGGAACACCATAAGTAGTTAAAAGTTAATTTACCTTTTTTAGATTTTTTTACTATTACACATTAACATTGTATTATTATTGTTATAATTTTTCTTAAGTCTCAATCATTCAGGAGGATCAAATAATAGTTTATAATCCAGCCACCTAATCAGAAATTGCTGGATTCAAATTCTGGTATGGACATCGTTATTTACAAATACATATATGTTCATTTTAAAACATATATAGAAACCCCATTTAATTAAACTTAATATGCACTGGATCAATGTGGTAAGCCGTGGCCTTAATCCTTTTCATTTTGAGAGGAGATCCTTCTCCAACAGTGGAACGATAAGGTCCATTATGTCTATGTTAATAATTCTGTATCTTAAACTATGATTATGTTTTGGTTATTTTTAAATCAATCTTTACGATAATTAAACAAGGGCAAAACAATATATACAGATAATTAAGGTTTAGTATAAATGAAAACGCATATAGGAGTTAACGGTATTTAACTTATATACTAGAAAAAGAATCAGGAATTTTACCATTTTCCGAATTGCAAGCATTTCTCAACTTATCCAACACTTTCTCCAGCATCTCGTGATCAGCGCTAAGTTGGCTTCCAAGATCCTGATGATTCGGGCTTTGGACTATCGGTTTCCATATTTTGGCCATTTCTTGACTCAAATTGGAAACTGTATCGGCTGACTTCATAAGCTCCGATTGACAACGAATATCCATTAAGGAAGGTGCTGTTATCTGGAGGCGAAATTTTTTAAATGAATTTATAATATACCCAAAATATACACAATACATACGAAATATACAGAACTGAAACAAATTATACAAACATCAAGCAAAGTAAAGAATAAATAGGAATAATAATTTATCTTTCATTTCATGAGAGTCACATTGAGTGAAATTATTTCCTGGTGAGATTTAGAGACATTAAGATATGTATTATACAAAATGTGAAAGAAATTAAACAAAACGCAACCCAAATATAAGTAAAAAAACAGAACTAAATTGTAAATAAAAAAGGAATTTCTTACTTGAGCAGTGGTAAGAAGAGCTAGAGCAACGTTAGCAACCTTCGCGCCGGAGCTATCTAACGTGGAACCAGTTTCTCCACCAACATTTTCAACTAATTCGTACACGTGGGACAGCATTTCAGAAATCTTCCTACATGCGTTCTTAGAAATGTCTAAAATCTGTAGAAGTCAAATGTAATACAAAATTATTCTTTTAGTAAGATAAATTATCTTTTAGCTCTCTGAGACTATGGGATCGTAGGTGGTAGAATCTGTAAACGGTTCGCCCAGACCTAATTCTGCCGTAAAGGAGTTTTTATGAGGTTATAACAAGCTGTGTTTCGGTTTGAAGGGCGTGGTTGCCGGTCTACTGGTGCACTAGACCACCGTCTCAGTTCTCAAAAGTATCAACACTTCTGTGACTGGCCATGAACAGGACAAATAGGCTCGTTCAAGGTCAGTTGCAGATGTAGATAGTTTACGGCAGCAGCTTATCATGACTGCTGCATGCCCGTTGGTCACTCAATTCACGTAAAAAAAATATCCAATTTGATGTTTCGATTGGTGTGAATGACAAATCTCTTTATAAATGATTGCCTTAATATACTGTGGTGGTTATAGACGATATTTAAGTAACTATAATATCTTGATGAACTCGGAGAACATAAAGCTAACATAACACAAAATGACCATAATCAAAATATGAGGTAAGATACAAAGGCAAATAAAAGCCTTCAGAAAGAAATGTTTACCTGATTTTCCTTCGTAGCATTTGCGCGAGGATTGAATATATAGCACAACTTGCCTGACGCGTCGGCAAATTTGTTTGCTGCGTTATTTAATTCCTGGATATCAAAAACAGAACTTCATATCATGAAGTAAATGCTTTGTTATATTGAAAACGTTTTATTAAGAATAAAGATGAAGCACGTCAGGTTTGCAAGGACGTTTGGCACTCCGTGCTCTCTACCTACCCCGCTAGGGACCTGGCGTGACGGTTATTTATTTATTTATTTATTTTTAAGATTGTTTAAAAAAGTCATGTTACACAAAAGTTTACTTATCATATAAGTATTTAAATCGAATGTGTCATAAAATAATTACTTACGAAATAAATTTGTAATAATGAATTCATTACTTATATTGGACTATGGTATAAATGTATAAAGAAAACAATATTCAACCACAAACAATGGTCATCATAATCCTCACATACAGATGCTTTACAGTACATCATAGCTATCTCTAAGGATTTTACGTCATGTAAAATCTCTTTCTTACAATATTTTTTTCCTAATTATAACTAGGTATAATTAACCTTTAAAACGCAGCTAGCAAGCAACAAGCCCAGGATACAACGTTCCCCACTTTGACACACAGGATATCATAAAATGACAAAGTACCTTGAAATTATTTTTCTCCACACTATTGCATACAAGTTTATTTGCCTTCCATAGTGCCCTGATGTTATCATTTAGTACTCGACGTTGTTTCTCGTCCGCGTATTGACAGAGTTCGTTCGCATCTAAAAAA
>DVPR01001194.1:0-11395 GCA_018239345.1 Oxynetra stangelandi | reverse complement strand
CCTAGAAAGTGCCTATTCACTCTTGACTTGAATAATTCCAGGTTGTATGTATGGGGGAAAATAGCTTCCGGCATTCATTGTATCATTCATTGTATTGAAAGTCGTAAAACTCCCTGTCGAGAGCTCGATTGTAAATACATGTACGAGGAGTACATGGCATGTTTTCTGATTATGTATTTTTGATCGATTATGGGTTTTTTTACTGTTTTTTTTATATACGCTCCTTAAATGCACGTCGAATGTACCTGGAACTGAGATAAAACTCTTCTTTTTTGTATGAAATGTAATATAGCACATTTTGATGGTGCAACTTTCAAACAAATAAAAATCATCACTACCCGTATTCTGCTGCTAGGCAGCACTAAATGTAATGGTAGAGTCATTTAAACGGGAGGCGTTCTAACATAGCTTTCAAAACTAGCAAAGCTTCTGTGACCTGCGTCAAGTGAAATTTTGCTATATATGAGATTGAAGAAATGCAATTGGCTCCCGCTATCAAATAATTTTATAATACTACTTCCAATATATACAAGTACTGCTACTACTATACTACCAACTACTATTTATGCTAATTCTTCATTAGTTGAAAACAAAATAGAAATATTCACTCAAATGAATTACGACTATCAATATATGACGACTATCAATATATGACTTTCATTAGGTGTATCTGTGTGTACTTTACATTGAATAACACAATTTGAATTTGAAATTTGAATGATTCTACTACAATGGCAAAAATTAGAATTTCGATGTCACAATTAGAACACAGCACTAAAAAGAATTAATCCTAAAGTAGCACTTCGGTGAACTGAAATATTCATCGTGAAACGCAACAAAGGAACAAGCTACTTTAAAAGTTTACAGCCCAACCGGGTGGAAAGGTAGTAAAACCGACAAGGTAATATATCGCCACAGTTTCATTGCCTCTGCGTATTTACATACAACCCTAACTATGGGGTACACACGCGAACTTTATAACTCGAAAACCATTGCATTTGAAAGTTGAAAAACAGGTATTTTCTAAGCAGTCCTCGCCATCACAGATTACAGTAATTAAGTATTGCTTTATATTAGGACACCCATCGTTGATTATATAAGAATATTACAATATTATAATCGGAGCCTAAGTCACTACAAGGAGCATAAGCCTAACACACTAGACATGTAAACATATGGTACCTACCCATAATGATAGGACGCCATAACACGATTACGCAGTTAACCAGATTAGATAAATTTAGTAGGATAATAAGTATTGATCAGTTGGTACAAAAGTGATCGAACCATAATTTAAAAACAAAATTTAGTCAAATATTAATAATAATACAGATATTTTAACCAATGCTTTAAATAAAATCTTGGAATTTCTTACATTTTTCTAAGTGTATGACAAACATTGTTTTGCGCCGATTGTCAAAAACATTTATAATACTAGATTTTAACTGTGACAAAACTAATATTCACTCATGTTTATATTATACACATTTCAATCCTACACATGAACGCGTTCATTCAAATTCGAACTTTAAGCGCAGAATCTCTCCGCGCTATTGATACATCCGCAACATAAAGCGCAAGGCGTGATCGTATAAAGTTCAAAATTGTCTTAACCGTAGGTAGCGGAATTTGTTTCTGGCATGACGACGGCCGGTTGACAAATTCGCCGTTCGCGTGACGATTGCCGCATGACACGCGACGACGAATGTCGAATTTAAATGAGTTTCGAGCTTTACAATCACTTTTATATGTAAATAAAACTTAGTACTCGGAACACGGGGCTTCGAATGCGCGGATCGAAGAATATCATTTTTAAATTAATTATTTTAAATTAATACATAAACGCGTAAACGGTACTTACTTAGGCAGGTCGTTTCGCGGCCTAATAATATTTATACAGAGGTAATTTCGTTTTAATACAACCGAATATTAAGTAACTTGTAACAATTTGTATAAGTTACATAAGTATGTAGCTAATGAATGTTGTAGCAATATTTGGGATTCATTCCTTTGTCCAGTGGAGAGCCAACATGTTTGCTGATCCAGAAGTTATGGGTTCGATTCCCACTCAATACAAATACTTCTTCAGTGTACAAAAAATTCTTATATAAGCATACCTATATGTATATATAAATATTTAAACGTAATTTATCAGGTGTCTGGTCACCATAGCACAAATATTTGTTTTCTTTGAGAGCAGACGGTCATGTGAGGAGATGTTCGAAGATATTCATTTATAATTAATTCATTTAACTAACGACATCTATCGGCACAAAATACATCCTTCCCATGTCTTTAAATGTCGGTATGCATAATACTTTTCCATAGACGAACACTAACAGTACCTACGTAATACATATATAAAATAAATTCTCAAATTAAAACAACAATGAAATCTAACTATTGCATACGCAAAAAACTGAAAATTATCAAATCAATCCTAAGCATCAACGATTCAAATTGAGAACAATTTCAAGCCGCTGCATCATAAAACGCTTGAACGGACTTTTCCCTATAATCATCTATCTATGAATGCGGTACCTTCCAAGATTGGGTAATTAAGCATCCATTAAAAATAGTGACCAACAGGACACTATAATCAATGTCGTTGTACCGGCAACAACTATTGCCCGATGAGAACATGAAGACGCTACAGCTTGCGATCCGCTTGAGTCGATAACAATCGTGGAACCATTTTCACTTTTTATTCGACACGATAACAGCGACACAAAATGTATGAATAATGTTTAGTTATTACATGACTGCTATTATAACTACCTCTAAGATAAATACTTAATGCTTGTTTAATTAATTAACCGTTGCACGCAAGTTGTGCTGGGCGTAAATAAACTATTGAACCATTTATTTTTTGTAATAACACGTGTTATTTAAGTAGAACATTTTGACAACAATATTATATCATAACGAGTTTATTCCAGTGTCACAATATAGAGACTCCATTCATCAGATGGTCCAATTGCCACTTTCCCAGAAATGCATATAATATAATACCGTGAAAATTAATGTATGAACATTTAAATTCGACAAACCGGCGCGTATGCATGAAGAGACTGATGAATGTAGACGAAGCACGTCAGGTTTGTAAGGACAGAGTTGTATGGCACTCGGTGCTCTCTGCCTACCCCGCTAGGGACCTGGCCTGACGGTTATTTATTTTATTTTATTTATTCATTTAAATTCGACACCGACACGAATTCGATTGTCTAGAATATTTTGGCAGCTCACTATTAGACATTGATACTTTATACTTGTTTCATTAACAATCACTATTTTATTTGAAATACTTTTTATATCTACGTTTACCACGTCTCATCTATGAAACATTAAAATTTAATGACACTGAGGTAACCTAACAGCCATTCAGTATAAAAGAGATCGATTTTACATAACAATCTAATATAAGCGACAATTCAGTAAGTAGCACTTTAAATAGCCGCACAAAATACATAATGTTATAATTCCCAGACGCACAAGCATTAGCATGCACACAAGTGAATGCCACAAGGTACCAGAAATAAATCCTCTACTGGAGACATGTCCACATGAAACAGGCATCTTGCATGCGACATCAAATTCACTTAACATTCATTATATAAATACAACTGTTCTATACTTATAATATTATGAAGCTGAAGAGTTTGTTTGTTTGTTTTAATCGCGCTAATCTCAGGAAATGTTGGTGCGAATTGAGTTTATTTTGTGTTGAATAGTCCACTTATTGAGGAAGGCTATATGCTATATAACATTACAATATGACTAAAAGGAGTGTAGTAGCAATGAAAAATGCGATATAAGCCGGACGCTGAAGCGCGCGCATCTACATCTGCTTTTTATCCTATAATTCTCGCGAATTCCTAGAACTTACACGGTAAAAACTTGTGACACACTGATTTCCACGCAGGCGAAGTTGCAGTCACAGTATTACAGAATAGTATTATAAAACAATCCCACTGTACAGACATGGTTGGGGCCGGTTGCACGTATCTTTGGGCGACAACGGCCACCTGTAACTCCTGCCTGCTCGTTTGCTCTTGCCATTAAAAAACACGTCGAAGCGACTTATTAGGGAATCGTTACCAAAATCTTGGAAACAGTAAAACCGTACACGAATGCTCACAGCAACGATATCTACAAACTCAACACGTGTACATATTGAAATTCAGTTCACGTACCAGATGACAACGTGAGATATGTCCCGAGCGACGTTTGGCATCGACGGCCGGTTAACCGTCGAACGCTCGAAGAAAATCAATCACGTTATCGCTCCACGAGGACGTACTGATATGTAGTTTTTAGCTTCAGAACACGAAGAAATCGTAGTACAAATATTTCAACCAACAATAAAATATATCACCGACTTTATCTTTTGAGATAGAGAATTGTTTGCTGCGATCCGAAGGGTTAATGAATAGATTATAAAAGAGAAATGTTTTCGTTGACATGACTGCAAAATATGTATTACCAAATATACACGGTAAGCATTTTTGTTTTCTCAGAACCCATCGTGTTGGATTTTGCTGCAACTGTGTCGACGTGACTTCGGTTTACGCCCCAAACTAAACGGCCTTGTATTGCATTATGTGTCATATTCCGATAAAGATCCAGAAAAAACCTGCACTGGTTTAATAGACTTGCAATTTAATCACACATATCAGACTTCAGTCAGTATTTGAAGATGATTAAGGTATTTACAAATATACCTATATAAGTATATATTTATATGTAGTTCATCAGCCATTTGGTTATATGGCCGTGTGATGGCCTTGGATTTTTATTACATTTTTAGAACTTGCGATGATTTAATGACTGAGCATGGTAGAATGGGTTACGCGCATCCTCTTCGCGCGTGCTTTTCAAGTTTCAAATTAACCAACCAATCAATTAGAACCGAAAAATTTCAATTACCATGCAAAACAAAATTAGCAGAGAGACACAAACAAAACTGTTCTAACCGCTTGAATGTAGAACGAGTCAAACAATTAACAAACAATCGGTGAAACGAGACGAACGTCCCAGCGCCGAACATTCATCAGAGTTTAACGACACTTCACATAAAACATGTTCCGTAGCCACCTCGACAGCTTTGAAATTTATTTCATGGTGATTTCATGCTTTGCCCCTTCAACATCTTCCAATGAGAATTGCTTTCTCTCTACGCCCTTTCAACGGTGACCCAATAAAACCTTCAATGATAAAACAACAAAACGTTTAGAGCTCAGCTCAGCCAGTCAGTAACACATTCGTATAGGATATAAATTAGCATTATTCAAATGAATTTCACTTTAAAAATCCTTTACATTTCATTCAATATTCATAGTGATGGCGTTACTTATTTATAGTCGTGAAATTTAAAATAGTATAGAATTCTTAATTCACGATAAACCAAAACACGGTAGACTTATAAGAATTTCAACCGAATACTTAATAAGTTAATAACGTAAGTTTTTCCTTTCGTTTGAAAATTCCAAATTGACATTGAATTCCAAACGTATCCCTAACCACAAAACAAAGTTACACATATTTAACATATACCGTTACGTTAATGTTCATTACATCTAGTTTCCAACAACAACAAGGTTCACACGCACTGCTGAATAAGAATCTTCAAGATGTTACTTAACCAGCAGTAACACTGAAATGTATCCTAATGTATCTATGAACCAACACGACACATAATAATTTAACTGCCGTCAATTAGAGTTTAACATTGGTGCAGCAGTGACCCTTCCATAATCCAAACCATGACTGACGATTGTCGTGTCGGACATATTAAGACAATATATAAAACCTCTGTTTTTAAGAATTGAAAAGCAACATTTGCTAGACTGTATCTAACTGACGCATGAGTGAATTTAACTGTCTTATATGTGTAACTGTCATTACACAAGTTAAGGAGGTCAAATAAACCAGAATACTAGGCGAGAAATACTTGCGTCCAGTGGCGATGTTTGTATGCCCTTCGTTTTCGCGATATCACGGGCGCGGACAGTGGATACTTGGGAGTGTATGAAACTATGCATTAGGTGGCAGAGAAAATTCTAAGACGCATGAATCACCAGCCACTGGCCACGGGTATTTCATAACAACTGGGCCGGTATCGTGATTCACGACAGCGCGTTATTTATAATAGTAATGCTGTAATCGGTATACGTCGTTAGCGGCAGGTAAGTAATGAAAATATGATTTGTGAAGAAATTCATATTGAGACTTCTTAATATGGAAATCATTTAACAAGCTGACAAACAAAATTTATACATGTAAGAAAAAAGTAACATTTTGTATATGTATGTACTACATTGAAGGTATGTATCGCAATGTTGAAGAGACGATAAGAGAAAATAATTAAAAAATAGATCATAACGCAACGATTTTTAAATGTTTTGTGTGTCTGTTTGTTTGATTATTCCCCCATATCTCGATAATTAACCGATATTAATTGGTTTTCACGGGTATAAAGACCTTGGCTTGGTATAAAAAAAAAATTAAATTCTCATTCAGTCATCAAATCTTAATAGTAAAACTAAATTCCACGCGGACGAATTCACGGGCCAAACCTAGTATCCTACAATTCTGTTATACAAACTTCTTTCAATGCGCAGTTAAAATAGAAATAAAAGCCACAACACCATATGAGCGCTGCAACACAGTGTCCGTAGCGCGACACAGAGGAACTTGATCGTTTTTGTAATGAACGCGAAGAAACGGCGCGGCCGGTGTCGTATTGTGACAGGTTTGGCGTCACAAGCGCATCTTCAAACGTCTAAAGGACACCGGACACCGGACACCATACACCATTGGCACAGTCGACGGCAAACAACAATGTCGTTGCATATTTAACGGAGTTTTCAGAGCGCATAGCGTTAATTGCCACACAGAGACAACTTGGACTCGTGCTGCGTGTCATTGTGCGGTTATGAACCGAAGATGCGCCCGTTATGCCATTCGCATGTGAATCCGCACGAATTTTCCCACAGACCTTGATGAATCGGCATGTTTCAAATGTATTATATGGAAACATTGCATTGTTTAACGACACAACAATCGAAATATTTTGACAACGAAAACATACATAATATTAGAAGCAAACGTGAGATTGGTGTCAGGTTCGTATTAAATAACTGTTATTTAAATTTTAATTATATTATTTTTCCCAAAAAAAAAAAAAAATATTCATGAGTGAAGATCGCGAGTCGGCAAACTCAGTGTGGGCAGTACTCCGGTTCGGTGGGCTGACGATCTGTGAGAGATTACATGCAGCCAAATGCTGGATGCGGCAAGACCTATGTTCAGTGCACGTCGACACAAAATGATGATAATTAATTTATCAGGTGGGAAAACCGGGAAGAAAGCCTATCCATCAGGTACGACTATCAATAATTATGACATTCATTAAGTATATCTATGTGTACCTTATAATGAGTAAAATAATTTGAATTTATTGTTAACTGCTGCACCTTACAGTCCTATAAATCTATATTTGTACAATCATAAAAGGGTAAACAAAATCAGAAAACTTTAGTAACAACATCTTTTTACTTCTAAACACACACACTAGTATACTTTTGGCTGGTCCCAATGCTGTTATCCAATTGCAATCAATCAAGGAGCGGTCGGAAACCGTTGCCAGCAATACACTGTACATTTATTACACTCGTATATTATTTACCTACTTATTGAACCGTTAGCGAAGTTACGCCGGAATACGAATGAAGTTAAAAAAAAATCACGTATCACATGCAAATATTCCTACCTAGTACATTGGCCGGTGCCTCCCATGAAGTAACAAAAGGTGACAACATCGATTGCCGAGTTAAAAGAATATATTACAAGAAACTATCTTAAATAATTTCATTCTTAACAGTCAACAGTCTAAGAGATGTTAAAGAGTGAAGTAAAAATGTTATGGCATTATAAGATCTATAATCCTCTTACAGTGCTTAAAAACTATTCGAATTATAACGTATTTTACATAAAGTTAGTTAATTACATTATATTTATCAATCAAACTTTACCATCGACAACAATAGTTCTAGTAATTAATTACAGCTCTATTAATATTGAACACCAACAACAACAAATTCAACTAAGATAAATTTCCTTCAAGTGCTGACCCATCCACGAGTTATTGATAAATCGCGGGCCACCGTGCTCACTGAAACGAACACCAGACACCGACAGCCACTTGAAACTAATAAAGAGACCATTCATAACTTTCTTAGAAAGCACATACATATAAAAAAAAGCACTAACCGGACGACTTATCGCCTGTCGCGCACACCCAACGTGTGTGAGTGAGAATGAATCGGTTGACAATGGAACCGATGGCGACTGTTACTACAGTTCATCTCATTATACCCATTGTCGTTGGAAATTCACATGGAATGTATCGTAAAATATAAAACAAGTGACATACGATACGCTATGTATCTTAAAATAAAAAAAAAGTGTCGTCAATGAATTAATTTAATTACTGAACCGCTAGAACGGTAACTGTGGCCGAGGTAATCGTATATCTACAGTGCGCCTGCACAAAGACGTGATAACTGCGTTTCTTGATCGATAAACACTGCATTTGCACCGCGTGAATTTGTAAGCATATTAAGTGTGTTTAATGCTGTTATAGAATTTAATAAACCCGAAACTATTAAGGTATATCTGTGCTTGCGCGGCTTCATTCGCTATCGTTGAAATAATGTTTACAAAACTCAATAAATACGATTTAGCCAATATCGTAAAATGGCCGTAATTAAGGTGCTTACAGATAAACGCAGTACTTATCGGATCGGTTTGTAGCGAAAGATATGTAAAACGTAACCAATCTTAGTAGTCTCATAGTAACCGTCATAACGTTCTTAGGACAAACAAATACTAGGTATAGCTGTATTTATTGAAGTAACTCATATACGCATATTTACATACAAAGATGCATTCACTGTGGGAAAAAGCCCTTCATATATTGACAAATTTTTTTTAAGCGCAGATCCCACCGATTTAGTGGGAACCGATTGACCTTCGTGTCATTTAATTATGCAACAAACCGCCTTGTTGATATTATTACCACTTCATAACGTATGTGATTTTATAGGGGCATTCCGTATGTATACAAATAGCCAGACTAATTATTACTGATAGATATAACTACCTTTAATTTTATATAAAATTAGATATATTCATTTTTTAAACAAGCGATCAATGTTTATATGATTTTAGGGCGTTTTGCAAAACGATACAGTTTATTTGCATGGCTATGCAAGTGTCGGGAGTGAAAATATTTATAATAATATTAATACAATATAATCTTAAATCGGAAAGATCTATGCTAGAGTAGACCATTTATCGTTAACAAGCAATAAACAAAACACTCGAATCGAACCCACATACCCCGAGCTTAGTTGTCAGATTGACGAATCTCTGAACCAACAATGCAGTCTACAGCAAGAGAAATATTTCCGTAACAGATATATATACTGGTAGCCAGGTGTAATGTCTTCGGCTGATCAGCACTCATAGAAAATGGATAAATAGTCCACGGTCAATCGATGTTTCGCCACATAAAGACATCGCGAAATTTCGCGGCTCAAAACCATGACATCTATACGAACTAATGGGTATAAACAAAAGTCCCGCTAATTTTCTTCACCAATTATTGCACTTCATAATATTAGCCACCCTTGAATGAAAGCAATCTAAAATAATACGATCTGTTTGTGTTTGTCCGACAGCAGACAGATAGATCTATTGAAGTTACATAATTTTAATCGCTGATTAATAGTTTAAAATGCTATGCAATAAATTTCATAAGATCTTGCCAACCAACTATGAGGCAATGAGGCGTATTGTAATATGAAAGATTCGATCGACCAATTGAGTCTCTTATTTAGGATGAAACTAGAGACTACCCTTGACTGTATTCGTTATGGCAACATTTATAAGTAAGTACCTGGAATCAATATTTTATTAAACCATGTAAAATATTACAAATCATTAAACTTTCGAAATCAAAACATACAACCTTCATATGTAGCCAATGTCCACCAACAAGTATATAGGACGTATTTTGGTATACAAATTTTAAACTATAACCAAACACGAGTCAGCCGCTATACTCATAAATCCTAAGTCATATTTAAACGCTAATGGCATAAAATACTATTTTAAATCAAGTCAAAACATAGACTCTAACATCATTTAGAGTTTTATTTATTTTATAGATATGTTACCAAAAACAACTTCATTTTGAAATTTCATAGACAATAAACTACAGTACCTATATAGCTATAAGTATACCTTTATAAAATACGGTCGTTATATTATTAACAATAGCATAAAACAGATTCGATCTTCGTAAAATTTCATCAACATAATAAATTCGCAACCGAATACATCAATAGTGACGTGAAACAGATTACGGGACGTGTTGATGCAATATGTTTAATGCAACAGATGCGAATAACTAACAAGTATTCTACACTATCTGTTCAGTTATACGCATACACTATAGCTCATCATATTAGAACGTATTCTACAGTCCGTGTCCCTCTTCCAGTGGCCGAAACTCACTTAACTATTTTTATTTACAAATACCTAAATAAGTAACTATTTTATAAAGTCAAGAACCTCCGAAACCGGCGTGTGTGCATGAAGAGAGTGATGAATGTAGACGAAGCACGTCACGTTTGCAAGGACAGGGATGTTAGGCACTCGGTGCTCTCTGCCTACCCCGATAGGGACCTGGTGTGACGATTATTTGCTTTATTTTATTTATTGTACAAAATATTCTTTACGAAGCCTGAAGTGGAGGACAACCTTAAAAATATGAATGTTAATACCCTCGATTTCAAATATAATTCTAATATAAACAAATAGAATGAAAGTGTTTAAGATCTAGACCGCACTTCGATATCTCTATAACAGAGTAGAGAGATTTCAGTATGAGATACATATATGCGTCACATATATATATGATGGTACTCTTGTTCGTGTATTGGTATTTTTAAAGACTGAATATCATTATTGTACATGTGTTCATTTATTATCTAGATGTAAACCAGGCTTTATATTTATAGCCTAACACAAACACCCGATATCCTTTCGGTTATACCAGTGACCAAATGTTATGGATTATGGTTGCTGTGTCAGGGTTACATCATCTGTTTAGACACTGAACGCTCAAGGTTACAAGATCGCTAATTTAAAAAACTTCATAACACGCATAAATATATACATACGCAAAAATATCTAACAAAAAACGCCTTGAACATTTGTTAATAATGTTAACAAGTTTTCAATTTTGTTAATTAAAATGTATAATAATATTGTTTACCGCCAAATTTTATTATATAGAAAATAAGATATTCTTTATTATATAGAAATA
>DVPR01001193.1:0-11396 GCA_018239345.1 Oxynetra stangelandi | reverse complement strand
CAAGGACAGAGATGTTTGGCGCTCCGTGCTCTCTGCCTACCCCGCTAGAGACCTGGCGTGACGGTTATTTATTTATTATTTATATATAAATGTGAATGATGTTCTATTGGTTTGTATGTTTGTGTCACTTTCAGAACTCATCTGTTGCAGCATTGATTTTTTCAATTTTATTTGCTAGACACAATATGAACCTAGAGGAATGCTATGGACTAGATTCTTCGCTTATGCACTTTCTATGATTAAAGTTCAATTTTCAAGCAAATGAAGTTCTCAGGGCGGGTTGTGTTTTTGTAAGCCGTTAAACATAATTATTTCAATTTTAGAAGCGCAGACTGAGCATGGGATGACATGAACTGTGCTGTGAATGACATTTTTGTTCATAGTTCACTTGGGACCAGAATTGCGGACTAAAATCGATATGCTGCTGCATTCGAGTACTGTCGCCAATGATTGTCGAATAAGCATAAACGATATTTCGTCATAAGATGCACGCATCGCAATAAATAATTCAAAAACGCATTAGTGCACCGATATTGGCGTAAGTTTCTAGCCGATCAAAACGCCGACGTAATGGAGATACTATGTTATGTTCGTTGCCCGCCAGTCGTAGTTGAGTGACGGCGAGCGGCGGACGCGCTCCCGACCGCGACCGGAACACGTCGAACGCCGATCGGGACCGTTTCGTAATACATCAATAGTTACGCAGCCTCCCACCCCCACGTGTGCACTCCGACCCACCCTGTGCCTCCACGCGCCCACTGTTTACATATCGCGAGTGAACGCCACGCACGCAGCGCTATTCGTAAATAAACCGAAACTTGTTAACGCACCAATCGCCAAACGAGGGACACTGTAAAATTCGAAACACACATCTAAATACGCGCTACGCTAACAGCGAATAAAATGAAAAAGTCGTAAAAATATAGTATTTCCTAAATATCATTCGGCTAGCTGTAATTGTTGTGAATGGCGATATTTAACCAATGATTCGGAGCTTGACATTTGCACAGATAAAAAAGCTTCTGCTACGTGTAAATATATAGTTAATCTGTAACAAACACGCAAGAACAACCAGCTAAGAAGACGACATCATCAATGATAAACGTTTGAATCGTTCAAATGTCATGTGTACCCTGTATTTTGATTTACGAGTTTCGGGTAACCATGGCTCTGTATACAATTTAAAGTCGATAGCTCTCCGGACTCATCATAGCCTCATATGGTGATTGCGTCGACCCCGCGGTCTGCTTCAGAGCTTCTTTATCTAAGATTAATCGGTCAATCAATCTGCCGGCTGCATAGGCGCTAGGCGTCCTTGCCCCAGTGCCGTGCCAAAGACGTGGACACATTTAGCCCGGCCTACCCGGCCTGTTGCCTCGCAAACTTTCTTTCGTCTTGTTCCAATCAATTACGTACCTTACTGACAAGTGATAAGGGCGGCAGGGAAAGCGCACTCAATATTGTAATCTTCAAGTGCGCCAAATTTTCTTGTGAAGTGCGCGATGCAAACTGTACCTTATTACTTGGTGTTAAGAACACGCATAGTGACTACGCATAACCGAAGACAATGGAACGCGGACCTCGTTGAATCGCCTTCGTGCACTGACATTTGAATGCTGAAAAAATAATCAGTTGTTACTCGAGTCTTAGCCTTAGAGTTGTCACAAATATTACTCAAATTATTTCAAAGCGACACCGCTAAAATAGTTTTTGTTTCAAACAGTATAAGTGTTCGTAATTTTCTATTTCAGAAACATGTCTTTACACACTCGGCATTGTTGGTCCGTTTATAGAGACACCGATTTATATTACATGTTTTATGTCAAATATCAGATACAAGAATTAACTCTGCGAAATATCTATTTATATCTTCACGATCGGTAGCGTTACTTGAATTTGACACTAAGATGTTATTTTTATTATATACATTAGACACAGAAATTCTTCTAGACTTTAAATTTGTCGCAACGTCCGTATATATTCACGTCCGTATTTTGTCACATCCATATTTACTGCATTATATTTACAAGTGCGATGTTACATAGCTATAAACATGTTTCATAGACGCCATAATGCGAACGCTAACCCACACAATCTATTTATAATTCCCATTCAAATATTCATCGTCTCGAGAATAAACAGTTTCGTAAAATTCACATCTGTTTATTAACAATAAACCAACCGTCCGAGTGTACTTTGCTGCAAAGTTTTGTTGATTTAAAAAAAGATCCGATACTTATTTGTTTTTATTAACTTTCTTCATATTACATTAGTTTCAATCATGATCGGTCATTGATTTCACTTTTATTTTCGATGTTTTTAAAATAGAAATTTAAAAAATATTTATAGGTACACAGCAGTTAGAGCAAACTGAACAATGAATCATTCGGCCATTTTCTTCTACACTAGTCAGTGGCTGACATTTCCGTCACTACATATCTCAATGAGTGATTGTGATTTAATGAAATAGAATGTATCCACTGTGAATTATTTACAAAATTGTTCGTCTATTAGTTTAAGAAAAAAGGTAAAGCATACATACAGACCATCACCATGATGGTAAGTAGGCTCTATGGTCATCGAACCTTGCAATTTTAGATATTTGACTTTTTTACGCAATAACCTTAGACATAGATTTCCCCTTCACCCGCCTACTCCAGAATTCTGGGTGTTCGATACTCTATTATTTTAATAAGTCATTCCCTGTTAAAAGATAGATAAAAAAGTGTAGATAAAGATGAGAGAAAATTTGCATTTTGGAGACTGATGCATAATGTTCTTAAAAGTCTGTCAACTTGCTTCATCCCCTTTCTTACAAAGGAACAACTGCCTAACAGTTAAATGGTGTGATAGTGATAATTTTGCTTCGAGTTTGCCTTTTGAACTACAAGTTCTTTGGTTCTAATAAAAATTAAATAACTCAATATCAGCAAATAAGTGTTCAATGCGATACTCATTTTAGATCGTTACATGTAATCATTAATTATTCTGTGAACTCATCTGATGCTCTAAAGTGATCTGAAGAGAATGTTAACGAATATGTAAAAACTATGGTTACGGCTCCAATTTTTATTTATTTTTCAACAAAATTACCAAACCATAAAATACATTCAGTCCACCTTTTTTCTGAACCCTTAATACTCCTAAATTGTCAGTTTTGTCTACCCAAATATTCCTATATAGTAAGTACATTACTTTGCTATGCTCTATCTATTTTTTGCCTCTGAGCTGTTTGGTTTCGAAATCAAAAAGATGGAGCCACATTCCATCCATGTTGATCAGTGGGTACATTACAATATTACGGTTTGCCTCAGCGGCATCTAGTAGACCGCGAGTCAATCTAACGAGACACGCAGCAGGCGACTCTAAATTTACTCTCAGTTATTTCAAGTTCATGCCTTAACTACATAGTCACACTGCATGATAATTAGACAACTGTGAAACCGTTCGCCTCGGCAACATTTCCTAAGAATGCGATACGCAAAAGAGTTGTTACATCAAGAAGATCTTGAGATTTCGTCTGTTTTCAAAAATCAATGGCCTCTGTACCTTGTATTCTGATACGCCAAGATCGTTTTTATTTAAATGTGATGCGGTGTATTTTTTGTTTAACCATTATTTATTCTAAGCAATAAGTAGGTAGGCTTCATATTTATTGATACGTAACAACCTTGTGTCAATTAATAGTTATTAATGTAATCAGACGATTTTGTAGATGTTCGTCAGTCGGGTAGTTTTTTTCTTTACCTTATTATGATTTCGTTTTATATTTTGCGAATTAATTCCTTCTTGTATCATGGTCGTATGAACTGAGCGGTTACTACACATTGCACACAAAGAAAATAAGCACGGTACACCAAGGCGGTTGCAACTTAAAACAAATTCGCATAAATTGTCTGTCATTTAAAGAGCCGGTTAAGCTTGTTGTCTCGGTCGTAACTAATCGTAACGTAACGTTAAATCACTGTAGTTAAACATGGAATGAAATGAACCTTGTTATAAAATCTTGAGACGCATCAAAGCATCACTAACCTGACCCCACCAACATTAGATCAGTGGTTATATAAAGTCCTGGCCTTTCCAGCAGCGGATAGAAAACAACGCTCAGCATTTTCATGTCGTTGTGTTTATTCACAACATAAACATTATCTATTTATATATTACTATTTATCAGAAACGAATATATTATGGATTTAAAAATAATTTGCAATGCTCATAAGAATATTGTGTTAAAGATATGAGACAGGAGAAGCTCATGAATCAATTTAGAGAATTGTAAATGTACATTTATGTATATATGTTAGTATTTTTATTTGGAGACATTGAATGAAGCGGATGTGTGGAAGTAATGCAACGTAAAACTATTTCCAATGTGGTGTGCGTAAACAGGAAGTCGGGGAATATTCCAACGGACGACATGTCATAAACCCAATGTCTCTGTTATTGGGACCTTGGGATATTTTGGTCAATTGTGACCAGATTGTGATCAAGTATTTGGTTTTCAAAGAAAGCCCACTTGGGAAATCCGAAAGTATTAGTTACCTATCCTAATTTTTCGTTGTCATATGAGTTGACTGATAGATACTGCCATTTGGCATTAAGTCCGCCTTTTGTATAAATAAAGTAATAAAGTAGCTAGATTGTATTAATTGTTGGGTCCTTAAAAAGTGTCATTTATTTAATAGATAATATTAAGATTGTATTTTAATGTATAAAACAGAAAAAAAACCATTGCTAATCCCGTGGTAATCATGGTTAATTAGAAGATGGTAAATTATATATGGACATTACTCAAACTAATAACAATGCTATGGTAATATTTGAAA
This sequence comes from Oxynetra stangelandi, assembly GCA_018239345.1. Classification (NCBI taxonomy): domain Eukaryota; kingdom Metazoa; phylum Arthropoda; class Insecta; order Lepidoptera; family Hesperiidae; genus Oxynetra; species Oxynetra stangelandi. The sequence continues at coordinate 6,570 of DVPR01001193.1, read as the reverse complement.
TAATTGAGTGTCGTTGCGTTTGGCATGCGTCAGTTGGCATCTTGCTGACAGGCTCCTAAGCCATTGCGCCATTCGTCCGCGCGGCATGTGGAACGAACTATGTACAGATACCTACGCAGTGCAAATAATTCTTGCAGGAATCAACTATGCATCTTGGGAATAGGGCATTTGCCAGAATGTGCCGTTGAAGTCAAAATTACTGTACTATTGACTCATGAAGTCTAAATAGGTGTGCTCAGATATTTTTGTATGCAATATCCAAATATACTTGGCTCTGACGTATCTGTCTTCATATTGTACATGTATACTTTGCAATCTAGCTAGTATAGTAGTTATATCTAGTGTCATTCCACAATATCAGCCGTTGAAAATGCCATAAATCAGCCCTTTGTATTATATACCTACCTATTTCATGTATTAGTATAAAGCGGATATAAAAAATAAAGTAGTTAAAAAGTAAAAATCTCCATTTATGGAAGTTAACTTCAAAATATATTTAATTTTACATGATTTACTGAACATTTTAATTAATATTTAATACAATTTTTTTTACAAATAAAGCAATTCAAATGGTTACCGAAATATACATTGCAACGAACGAAACGTGCGCCAGCAAACGAAATGTGTAGTGATTAAGTGAATAACTAAATTAAATAACGTGTGGCGGATGTCACTGACCACGGACTCCTTGACACACCCTGTGACAGAGACAGCACACAGAATGGACACAGAACACGACACACCAGACATCATGACAAAAGAAGCGATAGGTCAGTGCATAAACATTGAAGACAATTTGAAATGATCAATGATTATGCTCAATAGACAGTAAATCTTGTGAGCTGCAATACTTATCTAAAGAAGTGCTTATAGTGGAAACACTATGTAGAATTGAGAAAAGAATTAAGAAAAATTAAGCATGGTCGTCAATCATTTCAAATAATTTGGCCCCATTTATGTAGAAATAGTCACTGACAATGTAACGAAACTACTCGCGTACACACTCCTATGCAACAGCAGAGGTGATTCATTCATCAGAAATATGAATAAACTTGAATTAAATACTTTTGCCGTGTGTGACTGCCAGCATTATTTGATGATTGGTGCCTCTGCTGTCGGCATAATACAACTATTATTGACTTCATCACGCGACAGAAGTGAATCGGTAGATGTAACATTAGAATACAAACAACTATAAAATTGTAGTTTATTTTTAATAAATCCGCGGCTTATAAAACTAATTGGTAATAACAAATACCCAATATAATAATCAGCTCCAGTATTTAAATATACATTTTAATAGAATTCTAAACACAATACACAATCTCCTGCCTAATCCTTTTCTTATCTATGTTGGGCTCCCATTTATTATTTTCTACTGTATCGTTTGCCCTTGCATGTTATTCTTAGCATGGTTTTTTTTATGAATAATTACATTATAGTACCATTGCTGTTTGTATTTGTGTTAGTTCAAATTGTTTCCTACGTTTTAACGTATATTGAACTAGAGTTGATAAATTGAAGTCACCTCATCAGACATTCTCATTTTTATTAGTATCCATTATGAAGAAAAGTATTTCTTTCAAAGGTATTAACAAAAATTAAAAACACGAGGATTTTTGTTTTTGTATTTTTTTCATACTATATCTATATAAAAAAATGTCAATATAAAGCACATTTTCTAGAGTCATCGCGTGCTCCTATTAATTGATGCACATATTTAAATACAAGTCCAAAAACATAAAGTAGTCTTTGCTTCTATCATTTTGTCATCAGCTCACAATCCTCATTGCCGTCATCCACATTACTTATGATGAATGTTGTCTATAAATGATACGGTTATTTTTGAACACCAGCAACCCGAGTACTTGCCATAATGAAACACACTATAATTATTTGATCATCGTCGTTCACTCCCTCATCTCCGCACCGTTTCGTGTATGTCTTGCCTGTTGTATTTTCGTGTTCTTTGTTGTCGTAGTCATTGTGATGTTCCCTGTCCTGTCGAACCGTGACCAGTGTCGTGTTGTGCAGAGTTCGGCGAGTGGGTGAGCAGGATCGCCGTACCGGCTCTGCTGCGCTCGCGCCGCCGGCTCAGCGAGCGGTACGCCCGCGCTGCCACGCTTCGCATCGATATGGAGGTGAGTTTGTACATCAGTTTTCTTTCCACTATTTTGTTAAGGAACGTAATGCGGCGTAATCCTTATAGCCCGAACGGCTATGCACATTGTATTATCTGACACATCCTGACCAAATCGCAGAAAAAGAAGTACCTGCTGATTTACCACAGTATTACTACTGCAAGCTTTTGTCAAACAAACAAATAAATAAATAAATATAGTAATAGAAGCGGTGGTTGTGTTTTTAACTAATACTTGACACATCTACATATATAGGACTATATTGAAATAGTAGCCCAGAAGCTCGATATCCGAATTATGTTAAAAAATGTTATATAAATTACATTTAGAACTTTGGTTATATAAATTACAATTAGTGGTTATTTATTTCCAAATTTTTATAACTTCGATTCAAAATCGTTATACGAATTCAAACATTGTTACAGCGCCATCTGTTACTGTATTGTAAAAATGCGGTTTTTTTTTAAATTGATTTCAATACAACGATATCTACTGATGAAAGATGAGCTATGTAATTTACAAGTACATTAGATTATTATATCGTAAAACAAGTTTTATGGGAGCTTTGCAACAATTTTATTACTTTTACTATACGCGTTTTATTCTTCGTTTTATTGAATTTTCTTTCATGTGGTGTTATTTTTACTGACGGTTACAAAACTGTTGTAACGTGTCATTTTACGTCCGATGCAATAAATGAATGAAAGAGTAATACTAAACTTAATTCGTAGTAATTTTTTACATAAAGACATGTGTGTACACATACTACAAACGCTTCACGTACTATAAGCCTCAAGGTCTAGTATAAATATTACCAAACCACTTTCCATGGCATTCTCATTCAAATGTAACAATTCTATGTTATAATCAGTTAGATCTCCCTAATAAATAAAGATACTAAGGAATGTACTCAAATAAATTAAGAAAATATCTCGATCAAGTGCTCTTCGCAGTAATATGTCATGGTTACTTTAAATATCATGCAAGTTACAGATAGATCTTTGCTACTTTATCGGGAATCAAGTGTGTAAAGAATTTTACCATCAGTAAACCCCAAATGTATTTGGTTCGTAATGATTGCCTAACGATTATTCTTCATCTCATTTGAGTTTATATTTAGCTGTTTATCCATCTATTAATAAGTCTCTATATATTTTTATTAGAGCGCCATCTGTTATCAGCGTTGCAAATCAAATTATGCCGCTCGAGGCGTTGAATGTGTGTGGTTCAGTTCAGATTCGCGCACGAAATTTGTCTTAGTTCATCTGTTCCCCCAGAGATGGCGCCACAATATGTTTTCATTTCGATAATCGTATTTTTCCTATAGTTCATCTCATTAATTTAATGCTGGTTATTATAGAAAACCTTAATATATAGAAATCATAGTATAAATTTCATTTTTGGACACATACATGTGTGTCCAGTGTTTTTCATTTGTTTTTTTCTTATAATTATGCGTTTCTGTACCTACTGCATACCTGCGTCGAGCCCATAGTCAGGATTAATTTGAAAATTGTTTTCTGTAACGTAGTCATTGTAGATAGTATATAGCATTTATATAGAAAACATACAATACTTAAAATGATATACAAAATATGTTGTGATAATTAATGATAATCATTTAAAAATAAATCTCGACAAAATAAAAATCATGAATTTTCGACAACGAAAATGAGATTCACCAAAACTTGACATAAATTATATAGGACATTAAATAAATTAAACAGATATGACATAATTCTTGGAACTTCACATAGGGGGCATTTCACGTGAAGTGGACAGGGAAAAAAAAGTTCTGAAGATCGATAATATTCGGCGTATTTATGCTTTATTCCAATATGTATCGCTATATTAAATGTTTTATTGTAACTTTCTTAAATTCTAAAAACTACTTTTATAAATTTGATATTACAATTACGACAATTACTTAGAAACCCATAACTTGGGAAATATACATTATACAAAAAACTGTGAACCACGCTTTGGCCACTGCGTAATCACGATTGTGTATTCTTAGATATGGTGTGATATTTTGGGGAAACTCTACCAACAAAGACCTGGTCTTCAAAGCGTACAAAAATGTTTAGGCGCTATATGCAACTTAAGACAAAAAAGCTCCTGTAAAGCAGTGTTTAAGCTACATAAAATTAACCCTATGTGTGTTTGTTGTTTTTCTTATTAATTAATTTGATTGATTCTTCTATAAATATAATGTAAGCAAATTATATTTAAGTAAGATCTTTTTTGTAAATTTTGATAATTTATTGTAGTAAAATAAATGATATCGGCTATAAAATAATTACTAGAGAATTAAAAACATGTTAAAGTACTAATATAATGAATTTATTTTAAAACCAATTACGATTGTACAGATTTCCCCTTAAGTATCGGAACAAATGGACTATAATAATCAGTACATAGGCTTACATGGAATAACAGTTTCAGATCCGAATCTCGATACTGCAGTGAGAATTTTTATCGCGTAAATTTATATGAAAAAATTATACTTTCACTTAAAATGTACTATCATGGTAAATGTAAAACCGAGCCGGTTCGTTTGGGTCAACTAACATTCCAAAATTAACCATTTTGGAAGAAAAATATTTCCATTAAAGTAATTATTCTCATGACACATTCTTTTATGCTACACGATTTTACAATTGATCCATTAGAAAACTTAATATAGAGTTTTATTAGCAATGAACGCTCGAATAAATGTTTCCCATAACTATGCTACAAGACCCCATGCTGCTGATGCCGCACGTAGTACCGTAGCAGCGAGCGTAGCATTTCGAGTTTGGACCCTCACAAGTATGTACATCAATATTATGGCGTAGGCCCCGTAGCATGGGCTACGAGGCCTTCCTGTAGCACATTAATTCAGTAGAGATAGTTCAATACCGAGTAGAATATTTGTTAATGTAAGTATCTTGATTTCTCATATACATACCTTATAATTCTTATATACTAATAAATCATTTTATGTATAATCTAACAACATTGAGCTTTAAGATTCCTAAAGTTTCAAAGCAAAGTACTAGTATATGTTACTTTGTTTTATAATTCATATATGCTCCTATATATGTACATAATTATACAGTAAGCCCCCTGAACACCGCACAGGTGCTATGTGGTCAATACAACCCATATTATTTCTTTTATTCCATACTAGTTACCGTTTGAGAGCTTCTCAATTCCTGGGTATATAATTATATATTAAATATTATAATAAATTAAATGAATAAACAAACCTAAAAATAATAGAAAAAAGCAGCTAAACAAGTCTAATGCTGTCAGCAAAGAGTGTCAGAACAGATTAAATTAGTTACATAAATAAATATACGTCTGATCCAGTAATTATATCAATTCTCTATTTAATATTAACTAAAATAATGGGAAATATTGAAGACTGCTGGTGTAATGGTGGCGTTAACATCGTTTATATAGCAATAAATGTGTTAGTACGCACTCTCCTGAGAGTTCTATTTTCTCTACAACTATTTCCGTGAGTACACTTCGACAAGAATAAAACAAATTGCTTGCAAAATGTTTAGGCAACTTTGGTTTGTATTACTAAAAATGTATGGCATACATTCGCTTAAATCGTCTTTAAAGCAGGTGGCTTAGCCTACCGACAATCTTTTGACGATACGTCCAGTCGTTTGACGAATGACTGCGTAATTAACTCCTTCATTTTCAAACATCCGCTAAGTGAGCGACTCGTGTACTGATCGTGCGTGTTCGAATGTTCGAGAACGATTTGGTAAATTATATGAAGTTCTAGGAATTATCGAATGAAATTACGATTTACGTGAGCCAATGAAAAACATACGTGTGTATAATTCGATTCGCGCGAAGCGTGACCATAGCGTTCCATACCAAAAATTAAATTTAGGTAGCTATTTCAAATACTGCTCTACAGGTAGGTATACGGTAAAGTAAATAAGTGGGAAAATATTAATTAAACATTTAGTCGAGATGCGATAATTTCTATTAACTGAACTAATGTTAGCGCTTTTATTCCTTGACAACTGATGGCATTCACTTGCAAATGCCATGTGATCCGAAGCATAAGCTTCGGCTCGGCTGCTGGCCACTGAGAGCGAGTGCTTTCTTTTTGTCCTTTTAAAACAAAAGACTGCTACGAACGCTAACAAAACCACGCGCGCGTCCCTATCGATATATCTTTTAATATATTCCTTAAGGGAAAATTATTGAAAGGAGAATGTAAGAGAAGTCCGATGGAACATTGTGGGTGGCGCAGGGTGGTTTCAGAGCTGGAAGGGGATGCACGGATTAAGTTTTTTCCCTCCGCAACATCGAGGAGAAGCACTTGGCAATAGGCCAGAGGCTTTTCTGCGGTTTTGTGGACTTGGAGAAGGCTTTTGACAGGGTCATCTGGAAGGAACTCTGGGACATTTTACCGGAA
>DVPR01001192.1:0-11403 GCA_018239345.1 Oxynetra stangelandi | reverse complement strand
GAGCACGGCCACCGCAAGGGATGCCGTCCACTAGTTGGTTAGCGGCCAGAGGGGCTTCCAGGGTATTAGTAGTACGAGCGACCAGCTTGTCACCAATGACATGCCTTTCCATGTTTTTACTACCGCGTTTACATATTACAACGCTTGGTTACGCTCCTACTGCGGTGTTGATCACGATCACTCACGACGAACGGATTTTGAACACGTCCTATCTAAAACCTATTTCTCGCCTACATGTCTCACAAAGGAAGAAATGAGGAGATCGGGATACGATATTATGGTTGGAAATAAAGGTTTTCATATCACTCTTTCTTTCAACTGAACCTGAGCACATGACGCATACACACAATATAACCTACCCAACCTAACAATAGTTTTTCACGCGAGTAAAACCGAGAGCCAGAGCATGTTATATAATGAGAATCCGCAAGAACCGTCGCTTTAATGACCGGTGCGCCCAATTCTTTCATTTGTTCACCATTTGAAAAGCGATTCTAAAAGCAAGTAAATAAGGCATACAATGAGATGTGATGGTAAAACCGCATACTGTGAACCTCATCATCATTACACACTACCACAACCACGCTGCCATACTATACTCATAACTACCTATATAATAACCCACAAATGTAACCAATACAATGTATGGTTAAATTCAATAAAAAAGTTATAACGACCACTAGCTAATTGAAATGATGTGTATTATGGTCGTGTACTATTTATACATATATCGTCAAATTAAAGATAAAACGAGAGATATTAATTTATTATCAGAATTAATAGTAGAATGTTTAGAAATTCGACTGTAGTTGATTAATTTCTCTATTTTGCATGTTATTTTGATAATTATATTTAAGGAAAAATATAAATCCCGTCCGGAACGCCGTAGGCGCACCGCTGGTGGTTTTAGTGGGTAGGCTCGGGCATTAGGCTCGGGAGTCCCACATAACCACCCTGAGTCCCCGACAGGGTGGTATGCATGAGCGTTCCCCCGCGAAAAAAAAAGGAAAAATATAAATCCCTACCAAGTGCTACCGATTCAATACACAGTACATATTGTGTTTGACATTGACAATATGAATATAAACAATGAATGTCTACTTTGACTAAGTGCTACTGTGCTACTGTTTGACCACAGAGTATTGTGTCTGACATCAACATTACTAATATAATAAATTAATGCCTAGTTTAATGCATTTGTAACACATGTTTAATACAAGCTCTCATCTCCGTGCTTCTTCTGAATATAATTTTCAAATATGCCAAATTGCACACTGCTCCGTGTGTACTTAGAAAGAGGGGTACATAGTTATTTCTTCACGTATTACAGACATCTTATGTACATTTTGAAGTATTGTTTTGTTATGCCATAGAGATAGTAACTAGCTAGAAATGTTCACCGGCAATTAATTTATCATTAGTGTATTTCAATACCTACCGGCAACACCAAACAGCACTTAATTGGAATAGTTAAAAGCAATTGTTACACCTGAAAACTAATTCTTCAAATCCATCATATTTTAGCAACGCTCTACAGGAAACTTGACCTTCCAAAGATTGAAATTTGAGGTATCATGAAAGCAAACTAAAAGGCTTATTACATCCATTAAATGTCAAGAAACATAATCGGAGTGCAAATTTACTACGAAATACAGCATTTGTGTGTTTTACCATCATTTGCTGGTCGGTTGTAATTTATGCAGATCAAACACGCGACCGGCGGAGACAGGAACGAATGGCGGTTTGTTCCGTTCGATTATAGAAATGTTTGAATGTAATGTTAAATATAAAATATATGATGTACAATGGTTCTTTAAGATTCCTAATAATAGGATAGAAATTTAAACTTAATATTTATTAAGTAAATTTATTTGAATAGGACTAAGAAATTTCAATAAATATGATATCATTTATACAACAATATATGCACTAATAATGACTAACCATCAGAACACCTAGGTAAATTATTTAATTACAGAATGATGTGAAAATTCACGATTAAAATACATGTGTGTGGTTGTGTGTGTGTTATCTTATTTTTATACGGGTTCTAATTATAATAATAGTATTAATACAAGGTGATGAGAGAACCAACGCAGGCGTAAATAGCTCACTTTGGTATTCGTAGAATTGTACATCATATAAACGACCCCAACTTCATTGAAATTATCCCATTTGTTTCTATCGCCGTTCATTAGTCTGATGACAGTTTCCAGGAAAAAATATTAGCTAAGATATTCTGTACACTAACTAATACTAAGAAGAAATGACTTTTTATTATTTTTACATGTACTTTTATCATGATATTATCATTGGTTTCTTTTGGTGAATTTATTGAAGTAACAGATGACCATGTGGCATGACCACTCGACATGGCGTGGTCAGGTGAAACACACAGACATCGGTGAGGTAAAAAAAATATCTATATAAGTGTACATTTCTGTGTATATACATATGTAGTTCTATCAGTTGTCTGATTAAATAACCCAGTCACCGTTTAAGTGCCTACTGTGGGATGGCCATGTGTGGGGATATCGCAAGATCTTATCTAGAAAACTTCGCTGAGATGTTTTAATTCCAGACCTTCTTGAATACTTAACGGTTGAAGTGTGTTTAAATACGAGAAGACTAACGTAACATACGTTCAACGAGCACAGCACATACCGCCATCATTATAGATCAAAGTATTACTAATTCAGATAAACAAAAAGTTTCCTATAGCAAACACAAAGTAAACACACACGATACAATAATAGGCATAACCCTAATAAATACAATTCAAGATCACAGTGACCAAATATAGTAAAACGGCGTGGCGAGTGATAAATTCTCCGAACGTCCAAGTGAGAAACATCCCCGGTGGGTGCGTCCGTACATCCGCCAGCGGGATACATAAAAATTATCTATTTATAGGGCATTTCGCCACGAACACGTCCGATACTAAAATTAACAATGAACCATCTGCTTCCGTCGGGCTTTAACCAAGCGGCCTCCATCGATCGCCGCGAAGGAAAATTTATCGAACGCGATGCGAAAATATCCCGAGCCGAGCTCTGGAAGTATTCACGATATTAGGGAAAAAAAAATATTACGTAAATTTTACGCAATGAAAGATACATTTTAACGGCGGAGTGTATTATGCAATGTATAGATAACGTTGAGTGCTTTATGGCAATTTACTGTTATGTATAGAAAGAGCAGTCTAGCTATGCATATTATATATTTATATTAAGCGGTCTCAATAGATCATGGCCCTTCTTAAACAACTTCAAATAACACTGAGATTCACACATCCTACACATGAGTATCAATCGTTTATGTTGAGGTAGAGTACTATAAAACTTCAGTGTTCAATAATAATTTGGGCTGATATGATGCTTCAAAAACTGGCTCATCTATTGGCTATTTACCTATATTTACGATATAAATTATATCTTTTTATGTATGTATAAGTACATGTATAACATTCACATCCACCTCTTAGCACATGGGACATTACTGCCGACACTCCTGTCGGATCCTTGTGGTTCTGACAATTAACCAGATACGACCCATCCACGTATACAAATTCATAGACATAATTGTCTCTTGACTGTTAGTAGGATAAATAATTCTAGACAATTATTTCAACAGTGAAATTAATATATACTTAATGATTTTTATCAAATAATAAAAACAGCGAGAGGAAAATAGAACATTACTTATTTCGTTAAGCCAAAGAACAAAGCCGCCTGTTACTTGAGAATCATTCTCCAAGGTTACACTCACTGAGCGACGAGAGCTTAGCTCTAAAGTACAAAGATGGCACTGTATATAGAACAATATGAATATTACATCGAGTTACTTTTAGTAGCTTAGAGCATAAATGGATACACGTTATAAATTAAGAAATACTCCACATACATAAACAAGTTTTAGACTTAAGAGTTACTCTCATATTATACTACTGATTCACTTTTCTCGGTAATCGTCTAAAATAAACCCGTACGTTACGTAATAACGGTTTAGAATTACTGTTTACAAACCGCAAAAAGTGATCTGCCGCAAGCGACTGCGACCCGTCGTCTCATTGACTCGTCAAGGGCTCTGGATTATTGTCAAACATATACATACATACAATAATAATAATTATTATAATAAACTTATTTATTACCTCAGAAAATAAAACAGAATAATTGTAATGCACCTACAACAAACTTAAACTAATAAACAATAAAAGGCTGTTCCGCTTTAGGTAACACGAAATAGCGGCGATGTTTGTCAGGCATACTCGTCTCCCCGGACTGCTAGGCGGGAGGAGTAGGGGTAGCATACAGGACTAAGATAAGATATATATAAAAATATGTCTAGTAACAGGAAACTGTTGAAACCAATAACATTAGTTATTTGGACACGGTTATTATACTTTCTGATTATGAACAAAATTTTCATCGATACATCGCAAATATAAAAACTAAAGATATACAATTTTCAGAATTTAGTTTCTGTAAGATCACAATAAATTTAAGCACTGCAACCGAATTCTGATTTCATTTTACTATTATTTACGATTGAATGATTCCAACTCTGTCTAATGAGTTCGAGAGAGAGTGAGAGGAAGAGACATTTATATGAGACAGCACCGCAGTAGACACTCTCTAAGCCCACAGCTTAAAGTATAATTCCGTCTCTTAGCGAATAATCCATCTGCCAATGAAGCGATGTCTTTGACATTCATATTTCGTGTTCTATCACGTACGGTCCGCCTCTCGCGCGTGTAGCCCACAAACGTGACGTCACCCCCATTGTAACGAGCTCGCCTCCGACTCGTATGCTAAACGGCTACATTTTTTTTGTGCACCGTACGACGTTTACGAGTACATGAATGTTGGTGTCGGCGGTTTGTTTTTATATTGTCATTCGCACGCGTCCCTATTACAAGACAATATACTGGTAATTAAGTAATATCGCTTAGAAATGTAGCACATCAAAAGATACTATTTGTTTGTTTAAGAATGTTTCCTACTAATTCAATGTAAAATTCACTGATTTAGATTTTTTACAAAAGCATGTTTACTTCGAATCAAATTCGATATGACGATGTGTATGAAATAAAAGTGTCTAAAAATTTTGTTTAACTATCGGTTTCATAAAAAATCTATGTTTGTACATTCCTCCTGTCAAATAATAGTTTGAAAGGACATATTTTAATAAATAGCCGAAATTTTAAAATAACGAATATTTTGTTCACTTAAATAACTTAATCACAAACAAACCACCAAAGCACCATTGCACCAATGAGCCGGTCAAAAAGTCAAAGATACAGTCATACAACTGGAAGCGCGGATAGATAGCTCTAGTTAACATTTCCTTCACAATCGAAGCGCCACTGAACACAAATAGTCATTGTGCCGTGACACAATCGTGTCGACGTCCGCTCGGAGCGCGCGGTGACATTGGACGTGTTCTATCGGCAGCTATCACACTTCACACTGACCGACATTCGTATGGGGGACATCCTTTTTCAGATAGGCGTCGCACCGTCCAACTGTGGTCGTTTGAGGACAAGGTTATTCATGGGCGAGTACGTATTCGAGCATGTGAGACTTTCATATACACCTGACCGTCCGCTGCAGAGGTTACTTTGCAAGCAGGAGAGAGTTCGTCTACTTATACAAATATGACTCGGGAGTAGATCTATTATCCGCTCGAACCAACACGGTACACACTTGTGCGCTTGTCACGGGACACGACCGTGTCTCCAGATAATAAGCAATTAAAGACCAATATATTTGTATAATAATATCAATCATAACGAAAGCGCCAACTATTCACGGATCCGAGGCCATTGTTAGAAGAAGACGACCGAAGAAGACACTACTACTTGGATCTTGATCTTTTCTTTAGATTCTCACTTAGTAAGAACTTATCCCGTACCTAGTGTTAATTAAATACCCTCAACTTTCCTTTACCTTAAGGGTCCATCACATTTTCTAGCCGATGGATTCGATCAACACAGTAGACAACTGGCGACATCTATTTAAAGTCCTCTATAATAAACTGACTTAGACTTTAAATGAAACATTCCCTACAGGATCATTCCATCTCACGATTCTTTAATTAGAAAACAGCACGTAATTTTGCGTTATTATTTTTACCGATGCTGTTCTCTGTCTCTCTCTCTCTCCAATTAATATTAGTGTTGTAATACTAAATAACATGTTTATATGACATTTAAATTTGCGTAGATTCACGTAATTCAGTTAGCTATATTAATTTTGCGCGTGTATGTATTCAACATACCACATCACAACTATACGAAAACGGCGAAAATGCATAAAACGGTAGAAAGAAACAGCGGCGGACATTGACCGTGACGCGCACATGTCACGAGCACAGCCCTGCGTCACCACGTGACATTATCAAGGACGGCCATGCACGATACTCACGAGTCGGTCACGATGTTATTCAATATTTTATAATAACAAAAGTATGTTGAAAATTGTATGCCAAGTGAGAGCGTACATTACATCGTGAATTAACGTATAATTGTGATTTTTAGTAGTTATAATCATCTAAAAGTGATACATAAGATGTTTCTCAATGAACATATCTATATAACCAATTCTGTTAAGTAAATACATAGTGAAAAGTCATTGGTGTATCTATTAAAATAAAATGGTAGCGTACGGCGATACTGCAGCGGCGGGTGGTGGGGCGCGCACCTCACACAGTCAGCTTTCTTTGAATGTGAGCTATGTTTGTTTTTATGGAGCGCTTCCGCTGTTTGCGGGCGCGGTGGAGCGGGAGCCACGGCTCCTACATATAAACAACATTAATAATAATAATATAACCAATATACGTTTTATTTTAATTATCTCCAGTTAACAGGTTAGCTGCGAGATATATCTTCGTGAAAAAACCTCTACCTTTGTGCGGTCCTTTTTCTTATATGTGTTGTGTCTCTCTCAATGTGTTGTGTACATAAATTATGAAAAAGTTAATAAAAAAAAAAACTTCGTCGTTGATCTATTTGCAACATACATATGTAAATGGGTGTGAGTTTTAAATGTGTGCTTGAAATTCAATAAATCTTTCTCCACTGCTGTTAAGGATTAAACTTCTTTTTACACATTATCATCATCATTGACATGAATCATTTTCGTTGTTTTCCTATTGTATTTTCTTTAATCTTACAAAAAACTTTAGTTACTTAAACAGCCTTGACTAATTTTCAGTATTGTGATTAAAATTAAATTCAATAATTTGTGCATTTCGAGAGCTATTTTGCATGATGTGACGTGTTCAATCGTTTTAATTGGCAATGAATAATAATTAATAAAATAAAGCAACATTATATGTGAGTTATGTACAAGAATAACACGTGCTAAAGTGATAACGCGGTTTCACATAATGGTAAGAAATATGTGTACATTTTATACTAAATTATAATTGTATATTATAAGCGGACGTGTCGAAGATAAGTCAGAAAGTATATATATAGTGACGTTTATTTGCACAGAATTTATAAAAAAAATTTAACGCATTCTTCACGAAATTGAGAAAAAATATTTTAACGGTGTTAGAAAACTACGCTTGGTATTCGTTTACTGTTAAATGCTATGCTAAGATGACAGTGATAAGGATATTATTATATTACAATTTCACTTTCGTGATCGGATAATGATACTTCTTTTCTAATTTAAAAACATATAAATCTCATAAAAAAAAAAATTAAAAACGCTCACACGCTCCCGGTCCAGTGCGATACGCAACAGCCCGTGTGCAAAGGTAGACGCGCCGCGCGAAGCCGAACGAGGATGGCGCGGGAGTAGTGACCAACAGTATGTGTTTTAATATCGAGACCGTCCATAGCACACCATCGAATTTATACACAAAACACCTTCGTGAAATAAACGACTATTTTCGTTACAAGTAAACAAAGAACATCCGTTTTTGTTGTGTTTTACTTATACTATATAACTTATAATAATACATATAGTACAATGCATTGTGGTATATTTTTTAACACAATCGCATATTAAGGTTTGGGGGATATCATATATAACGAGACGTCAATTAAACTACATATTTTTTAAAGTGTTTAATTTTTATCGTACTCGCAAAACATTTAAACCATAAAAACATATATACCTACCAAAAAAAACATAAATCCTGTCGCCTATGAATATTAACCTACTTATATTATTATTAACACGACTAACTGACACTAACGACCCTACCCCTCTTAGTCTTATTCTAGGTCGATTGCAGATGTCTATGGACGGCAACGACCACTTGCGATTGCTGCATGCCCTTCTGCGTTTCTCTTGACATAAAAATACTAATATAAATTGAGCCGAAAACATAACTAAAAACCTCACTACAAGTACAAGATATTTTTCTAAGCACCTATTTGGTCCATACAATTGCAAGCTATCGTCATATCATACCATCTATTAAATTGCACTTAGTAATTTAGTAAGAGGTCATGATTTATAAAATTGTCCCGCAGTATGTTACGCTGCGCTGATTATCAGGAAAAAATCAATTATAATTATATGCACAAAACCTACAGTCCAAACAATCGCACAACCATGTACCCATGAAGTCTGATATAAATAATTATTATATCTCTAAGAAGCGGCCACTATTCATTCACCTTGAAACCCCGAGTCCAGGCAATAATACACTACGACTCGTATGTCGGCAGTTGGCAGATATCACAAGCGTGTCCTCCCACCTTACCGCACTTCAACTCGATGACCATATAGTATGGTTGGAATATCAATGCGATACACGTGCCTACCTACTCGGCAATGGACCATCACTAATAATATTAGATACTACAAGTCACAGACACGATCGCATTTTATAACATGCTTACTACATAGATATAATACATGGTGCGTGTTTTTAAAACGCGTTACCATAACTTATTTTTGTATTTCCAATATTTTCATTTATTCAGATTTTTCGAGAGCACAACCGAATTTACGACGACATATTGTGGTGCGTATATTTTTTTATTAAACGAAAAATGAATGTTTGATCAATGAATTACTTTTTTTTTTAATAAAATCACAATAGTTTATTAATAAGAATGACCAATTTTTATTGCACAAAGGAATATTTTAAAAGAGGAAACAATAAAAAAAATTGAACGGTGACGATCAATATTGACATTATAGTGGATAGTTGTCACACCGCTCAGATACAAGTACTCTACTTAATATTCCAAAGACGTGAAATTCAAATACACCCACCAGCAAACTGTACGACAACTTGTCGGATGACAAGTAACTGTCACTTAAGGATATTTATAACGGCAGTAATTAGAATGAATCAGCAGTGTCTCCGACGCAGCTTTCTCAAAATAGCTGTACTAATTATAGACCTCTTCAAGGTCCGCCGTCTCCGATAACTGCGCGGTTAGATCGGTCTACTTTAATAGGGCTGATATATATTGGTCTTATCATATATATGAAATACACTGATATATAGGGCATGTGATATTGTTCATGTAGCTTCACCTGTGGAGGAGAAACATCCCCGCTGAGATACAAGTGTTTTAAGGAATAGACGAAATAGAATTATGTACCTACTACCGATATAAAATAAGGCTTTAAGTATTATTACTTTTAAAATGACGTTGTAACAAACAAAAAAGAAAAACGATTATGTGAACAGGACAAGCCTTAATCTGAAACTTAAGGTTGCGTTCTTATAGATTAAAAAGTATACATATATATATATTTCACCGTGCAGAACCGAGTTTAGTGGGTTCACCTATGACACCATCCAAATCTATATAATAACAACACAACTCCGTTCTGAATTTAGAATTAGAAGTAAAATCGCGATTCTAAATTCGCACGCTAAGATATACGAGTAAATACTCTTACATCATGACAGAGAATACGAGAAAACAAAAAAGAGAATATTGTTGAATAAACGTGATTCGTTATTCATATATTGACATTTTCATCGAACAGCGTATCGTTTGGACGTACACGACGCTATGGCGACGGGCCGCAATGAATTCCCAATGGGGAAGGAAGACAGGAAACGGAATTATATTACAACTGGTGACGTGCATCGGCCGCCATTATCTGAGGAACGGCACTCTTCTAGTCGAGTTATCTGTCTACAACCTGCCTGCCTATACATATTGCTATTTATTTGAATTATTCATTATTATTATTTCATAAAAATTTTCTTACATCATTTGTGACGCCACACGAAAGAATAACTCTATGGCTGAACTGAAGGAATATTCTTTTATGTGATATTATCAATTAAGAAAAGGAGATTGTCTTTGTATTTGGCAAGCGTTAAAAAATATTGAATGGTGTATATGTTATATAGATTTGTAGTGAAGATAATAAATCTATTCGTTTTAAATATGTAGTATATAAAGTGGTAAGCGATGTTTCTAGTATCTTATTGAGCATGTTACAAAAGTATGCAAATATACTTACATCATGAAGACTTTAAAAAATAATATATGACATTGATGTCATCTCAATTAATGTTTTACTATTCATTTACATTTTAATCTTAATATCTATGTAAACGTCAAGAGGTTTTTTCCAAATTTTCTTTCCCGCACTTCCTGTATATGACCCTGCACTTTATCAAATATTTTATGCAAATTCCATGTGCATTACGTTGGAGCAATGAAGGACATTGTGGTCTATTTGGCTAGTACCAATTTTAGCATTTCTGGTGCAGTGTAGATATTATACTTACGTAATTACCAACTGGCGATGATATGAAGCATGGTATTATGTTTACTATTACCCTTATTATTCGACTATTTATATATATGTTAGTATGAACACAACACAAGAGTACATACTTTGCGTGGTTTGGCATACTCGAGTAACTCGTCAAAGAATAATATAATATCGTATAAGAATCTAAAAGATTTTGCATAATTTAAGTGACATCGTACGTCTACTGTATAAAAGAACCGAGAACAACAATTCACTCTACCGACGCCGTCCGCTAGCAACCACTAATACCGAAGTAACATCATGCCGAATACTGTGAGGGGTGTAATAAAAAAAGAAGAAACAACACTAAACTTTCTAAAGCCCAACGGTCTCACGCATGGAGTGTTTCGAAAAGTTAGGATAGTTATGCACCTGCCTATACTATGATTGCTCCCTTCCGTCCCGTGCGCGTCGCTATGCATACAAATAACACGGATCCCCTCAGTGAGCTGCAAAACTTAGTACATAATACATAAGCAGTATATAATAGGTGGGCGGGTGGGCAGGTAGGTCGGTGCGTCTCGGGGGACGGGTGCGGCTGCAGCGTCACTGGGGCTGTCGGCTGCGACAGTACACGCTGAACACGACAAAATGTACAAAAAGCTCCAATGGAGAATAGGTTAGGGTTTACAACATAAAACCCCTT
>DVPR01001191.1:0-11405 GCA_018239345.1 Oxynetra stangelandi | reverse complement strand
TTCAAGCGTATGCGCCGAGGTATCCTCGGCGGCGCCGCACTCGTGGCAGAGCGCGCTGGGCTCCCTGCCCAGGCGACTTGACGCACCTTGAACAAGATTTCGATGAATTCTAAAACGTGCAGGTTTCCTTGTGATGTTTCCGTTGTCATTATAGCAAGTAATATTTAACATTCAAGCAGCACAAAACTTTTAAACTTAGAATTGAATGGCAAAATTTGAATCCCATACTGGAATTGAATATTAAAAGCTGAACCACTGCACTATCACTGATACATAATATATGTAAGTATGTGTAAATATATATTCAGCAGTTGTTGATAGAAAATCTTTTTGATTTTTTTTTGTCTTTTACCGAGAATATGATATACAATTGAGTGACTTATTTAAGTAACTTATCAAAACGTAGCAGTGTCACAGCGATAATAATAATTGAAACCTAAAAAAACACTTCTATGCATGAACAATTTAATATTTATGACGTCATTATCTCATCTCATCACTGTTAAGGCCCTTAAAAATAATAAAATCCCCTTCAATAACTGCAAAAAACAAAACGATACGCGCCCGTATAAAAAGTAAACTTTATTCTGTACATGTTAAGGTTTAAATTGGAAGTGACAGAACAGTAGTGTAAGACGTAAACGTTTCCACTTTTGCCGCCCAAATGCGCCCCTGTTTTTAATAAAATATGCACTGGATTGATATCACTGTATAAGGGTAGTGATTTGGTGGAAAGTAAACAACTGGATGTCTTTTGTGGAGTAGAACGCGATGGAATAACATAAACAATTGCGCGCGCCCTCTTGCAATGGTAGGTGAGGATGTACAGGGTGCTTGCATAACGACAGAAGTACGTGATCGAACTTAGAAAAGTTTTCTTTGTTTTTGCCGATTACGTAAAAGGCGTAGATCAAATATATTTGATATAAGAGGGTTTCAAGAACGGTAAATGCAGTTTTAACAGCAGAAAAAAGTCACAAATAATACAAGAAGGAAGAGCTGTCTGGGTCTGTATAAGTAAGTATATTTACAAAGGTGGCTAAGCGTATTTCCCCAAACTTTGGAACCTCGTATACTCTAGACAAACCTACCGGTGCAACTACCTTACCTATTTCATTAAATGAGTTATAAAATCTAAATCTAATGATCTATAAAAACTAACAGTCAATTAGAAAAACATTCAAATCATATTTAGTATCTTTAATACAAGCCAGTGTAAAACAAATTTAACTATGAATAGATAATATTTCTCCATTGAAAACGTTAATTTAATTAAATAATTCATCATGACAGGTAGTATTATAGTTGTTAAAGTCTGGAAAAAAAAATCTCGAAGTCTGGTATTACAAATGTCTACGTGCGACAACTTTGCCTTTTTGCCAGATTTAGAATAGGAACTCCACAGTATACATATATTAACACCACTGAGCATACTAAAACATTCTTAAGGAATGAGAATTAAGTTATATAAGTAAGAGGTTATTAAAGTTAGGAGTTATTAAAGTAAGAGGAAGTAGTCTAAAAATATGTCAAAGCCCACAATCCCTATAGAATTGTGAACCAAAAACTAGCTCGTTTCGTAGAAAATTTGACTACTTTGGACAAACAAATAATGTTTTTACCTTTCATCTTATTAACGAAATCGTAATGTGGCGTCATAATTTAAAAAAATACTTCCTCTATATCTTTCTAGATAAATTTCGAGAGCCACGAAGTAATATGATATGAGAATGTAAAAAAACACTCTGTATATACAAGCACCTCCCTGCCCTTGATTACGACAAAACGAGCTAAAATAAATAAGATTCACGTCGAATGCAGCCGTCAATTGTTTTGTGAGCAAACACTGCGCGCGCTAATAAATACATCCACTTTGGCGAGCGAGAAGGCGGGTAATTCAATATCATAATAAACAAAGAAAATATAAAACGCAATATAGATAAAAAATAATCGTATCATCACACGTAATTCTTTTCTATACTATTCTATATAGCAGTTCAGCAACCGAGTAGACAGCAATCATAAGTGGCAGCTGACGATATCCTTAATCAACCTCAAACAGAACTATTCGCATCAGTTAGCCCGACTAAAATTATTTGACAAGAAGACTATTACTTTGCAAGCATTGATCGTTAATAGGATTTTAGTTCTAGTTCTAGTTACCATAAAGCTTAGAGTTCTTTATAATATCAGACACATTGCGCTTGATAATTGTTGTAAAATATAGCCAACTCTTCTCATTCTGAGGAAATACCAATGTAAAATTGAAGAACGATAGAAGTGTCGATGAATAAATCAATGCCAAATTCTCAATCAGAAATTATATGTTGCACTATATAGACTGTTGATTGTTGACAAACTTCGCATTCGTGCTGACACTACAATCTCGAGATGCAGCACTAACCTACAACAGCTAGCTAGTGCTGTATTTACGTAGTATTTCTAAGAATTTGGATAATATTGCCACAAAAAATCAACAATAGTACCTATCTAACATATCTTTTGCGGCCGCGTCGGCAGTTCCACACATGTTATTTCACAGGCAAATTGAAGCAATCATTGCTTAGTAATTATCACCTAGTGGCTTTAAACGCGTGCTTTATCGTGAACCAGTAACGATAAGCTATAAGGAAAGAAATAATTTGGTGGCGTTGTGACAGTTTACTATACTAGTCTTGATTATATTTAGTTTCTTTTAGGACTGAGATCAATTAGTTCAAATACGTAAGTTCGACCCTTTATGAAAGTAACATTGTTTGTGATAAAACCCCATTCTGAAATAAAATGAACAAAAATTGCAACGTAAATGAATATATATTATATTTACTTAATACATTATATTTCGCAATATATTTTTAACACAAAATTGTTGGAGGCGACATATCCACATCGTGTTTAACTGCCATAAATAATATTAATGACATAGATATAACAATAACATATATTACAAAAAAATAACAATTGAATATTATTCATCGTTTATCGTTCATCGTTAATCTCCTGTGATATACAACATGACTAACATAGAAAGGGAGTACACGCCACGTACTTCATGAAATTACCGCTTACTACAGCCGTATTTACGTTTTACACAAGAAACACCGTGTATTTGTTACTTCGGGCTTGTATACTATAATTGTCATGTAACTATTAAAGTTAAATTAAATTATTAGTCTCGTAGCGCTGAAATTACTTTATATCGCTTCTAAATAAGCTTTATTAATATTATTTTAGGAAATAACAGTCCGATGTAACGGAGTCAAAATTGTATTGTAATAATGCACATTGTAGTGTGGTGCTCACTCACTGCGTGGTACTCCCGCCACCAACACGGTTACTTCCGCTGTTGTGCAGCAGTGGCTTACAAATAGCACTTTGGTAGAGATACGCAGGTGTAACTACAGGGTCGCCTATAGGTCAAGAGGCGTTATGTAATTCTCAGGAGTAGCGATGTGTCTGTAACAAAAATAAGATAACGGACTGACCATACTCGTACCTCTGCATTGAAACCGATATGTACGGACTTGATTATTTTTTGACCGGCGCAGTTGAAATACTCTGTATAGTAAATTCGTGGTATTTTCTGTTTTGTATTCCCCACTGTCTTTGGACTGGCATGATGATTTTTTGTTTAAAATATGGCAAACAAGTAAACAGCAATAGTTATTACCTATAAACACATGCAATCAAGCTCGAACAGGTCTTCAGGAATAGAACTGTTAGTGGCAATTGTTAATAGACTATTACTAATCATAGGTACTAGGGCTGCAAGAATTTCAATGGTTCATAAAATGTTAGTATTAAAGCAGTTAGTAATAGGTAGAGTTTGTCATATTTATCCGTTTGATCACAAACGCATTTTTACTTCCGTGGCCTAATATTGTCGCCTTTAGTCAATCTCTCTCATTCTTTCCCATTAGTCCTCATATAATAATTCGTTATTCTTCTTATTAAAATCGGTATTTATGCATTTCAAATATTCTCTTTGGTCTTCCTTATCCACGTGTATGTTCATTCGGTTTTTGTCACAAGAGTTTCATCGCACCACATGTCTTTTCTTAGTCATGCCGTATGATTTTCGGTTAGTAGTAATTTCTTCGTTACATTTTTTTAGAACCTCTGCGCTTAAGCACTTCGAAAGGTCAATTTACACTAACTTTCCCATAATTACGTAACCAATTTATTTAAACCGCTTGACCCCAAATCAATTATGGAAACAAAACGGTCACCGCCTCCGCCTTTATCTGTCACTTTGACAGCTGTCACGTGACGTGTCAAATGTCACGCGGCACGTGTCGGCGCGTGCACTTTAAACTGTTATCAGGAATTTTGACAGCGGCGTGTCAAAAGTTTAGACTTGTGGGAGTTGTGGGTTCTTTGTGAACACCGATTGGGTTTTGTTGTTGCGAAATGAGATTCTATTCAAAGGCTTAAATATTAAAATGTATAATAGGAGAAATGAAGGAATAGCTTACGAATTTATTAACAGCTACATATATTCGTAGCGACATCTAGGGAACAGTTTGGTTTTTAAGGATTTTGTTTAGTAGTCAGATTTTGGTGTTAAGAATATATTTAAAATTGATATTTAAGTAGAATGGTCCATGCATAGTCAGTCACTTCTCATTCTGAAAGTAGTCACTTAAAGAATAATAAATATAACGGGAATATGATTGCCCGGTCCGTTTAAAATAAAAGAAAAACATTATTACTATGAAATTATTCGTTACATTCGTTATTTTGTATACAGAGTAAGTTTGATAGATCGATACCAGCTAACCCTATCGTAACGGTACCTTAATTTAAGTGTAATTTTCCCATCATATCAAACTCATTAATACCTATGCCAACAAACAGGAGGTGACACAAATACTAGACGGCTCAATAATTACGGCGGATTGACACGGCCTGTGCCGCTGTGATACCACGAGCCCCATTACCGTGTCGCCGCTAACGAGCCACGGTCAGACCGACAACAGCACAGTCACTGGAGGTGTTCACTTCGAGCGGTGTTCGAGCTTAGGCAGGGAACAATTACACTGATAATAAAAGTAGTAAGGAATGTGTATAGTCTACATAATCTGATCATTTTCCATTTGAGCAGGACAATTAAAGTATTTTTAGATTAAAATCATATCAATAGAAACAAAGGTTTTGAACAAAGTCACTATGAAAGAAAACATTTTAATCTGACGAGTACACTTTGAATTTATCCACAATGTCCTTATTGTATAGGAGGTGTGATGTTTGCCAACACGTCGTTGACCAGCATGGTCCTAATCAGTTTCGTTCTTTAAGGAGACCATGTCTGATGGTCGGACGATATAATGGTTAATGATAAATACCGTCAGTTTGTAATCACTTGCACTGAATTTCATTTAACTCTGCATAATCTGACCAGAAATATCTGTTTTACATAAATATCAATCAGGGTAAGGAATATTTTCAACGATTTATTTATTTATTTATTTTAAAGAACTAACCACTACAACAATAGAACAGTAGAAAAATTTTTAATAACTTATGAGCTTCAAACTATTTATTAAATCCGTTTATTTAATTTCAAATGTAACAAGTTAACAATACATGAATCTAAAAATCCAACTGTCGACAACATTTTACAGTACACACAGGTAACACATAGTGACTTACGCAAACAGAATCGAATAACGAAACTGAAACGCTACAGCGCGACGGCCCGGCAATAAATTATGAAGCGGACCGAACTTGAGAATCGCTGTCAACATCGCAACTTTGGTCCGAGTTTTGTGAAAAACACATAATTTACGGAGCTGTCAGTTGCGACGTGCATTGCCGGGGGCTTGCGCTGTTTATATGAAAAACAGCCATTGTTAACAACCCCTGAGGACTTAAAACCCTCCTTTAAGATTACACCCTCTTCGAGATATTGATTACGGGTCATTGTTTGATTATCGACGTTTGTGATTTGTTTTCGATGACGCATCGCATTGTTGGCTTTTTTTTTATTCATTTTTAGTTATTATCAAGGAAACGTTTTGTTCTGTTTTTCGTAATTTAAAATTATCATGTCCAGAAAGACAGTTTATTTACAAAGGTACTTTGTATGTAACAGTGCACTGAGTTGGTTGCACATTGGTTGATTGAGTGAGTTATTGAAAAAGTTCTAATTTAAGAAGAAATCAGTGGGACATACGTATGTAGATACAATACACACCCACATGCATACATACATGGTTACTAATTTCCTCAAAAAACTCAAGCAACAGTCTATTGCACACACTAAATAAACTTATTTGTTTATAGTAACATTTTATGTAATAATTTTTTAACAAGCTGTTTCTTTTGCAATATAACATTTTACTCTAGGTACCTACTATAAAAACGAAGTCAATTAAGTATAGGTAATTCAATACCATTGTTTATACCAGAATAAGCTGATCGAATGAGCACAAATATGTCAGCAAGTGACAATACCGCATTAGTAACCTCCGCTATTTTCCGCTATACTATGATGTTAAAATGAACACAAATGGGTTCTTGAATATGAGTAAAAATGAACAATGTGTTCAGAATAACCCAAAACTAACAAATACCTTACAAAATATGATAGTAATGGGTATTGGAATAATGAAAGATATGTAGTAAACAAAATTAATATTCACTGTATTTGTGGCAGCAACCTTAATTTACAGTATACCCACATATTTATGCATGTATATGTGGTGCGTTCGTTCAAACAGTACGCATACAATAGCTACGTATAATACGCACACAATTGGACAATACCTCTATTACAGATACGCGCGTTTCGTACAGTCAACATTCGCTTCCACCGTTACATAATATGGTCTGTTGATATATGTACACTGGAAGTGGGAGCTGATGTTGAACGAGAATTTATTTTCATATTCATATTCGACTACAAACGTCATTGACCAATTTGATATGAAATTTATATGTATGTAGTAAGAATAATTTAAAAAAGCAAAGGATACAATAATATTAGTGAAGCTTGGAACAAAACACACAACCGCGTGCTAGAAAATCCAAAAAAAAATTTAATAATACAGAAATTTAGTCACACTCGTATTAAAATTTAAGGGGCGTTAATTGCACTTATTTGTGTATACACTAGAAAATAAGTAAACATGGCTGGCCCGCCCCGTTACGTCTGCAAATTACATACTTAGAGCCGATAACAAATTGTTTTAACACCAAAATTTTTACAGTAAAAATAGACGCAGCACTGTTATCTTCCTGTCACATGTTCTATCACCTGATTGATCATATAGGTTTACATGTGTGCGTATCGATGCAGATATGAGTGCAGAATATAACCGCGAAAACACATCCAGCTGCTTTATACAAAACACGCTAGCACAATATATGGATATAAAGTCGAGTAATATCACAAAACCGATAATGTCGCACATTCGTAACTGTAGGCAACAATACCTTGGGATACACAGTGTCGCTCAACTAAAATCATTTTTTGCATTCAAAATACGTTTAGGTCTATCTGTCCCTTTTAGTTTTACTCTTCTTTATTTTCAAGTAAATCATGTTAATTATTATTAATCCTTATATCTTTCCACTTCTAGACACAAGTATTCTATTCAAATAAGAAAAATTAAGGCCATGCTGTTGGTCTGCCATGCTGGTGAAGGGCGGGCAGCCACATTTCACAAGCTTAAAGAACATTCTAGAGAACTGTAGGGTTTGTAGGCTTTATGATGTTTTCTTCACAGTTAGGGCGAGTGAAAAAGACTATCTAAAATCTATGTCAATAATTTTTTACATTTCCTAAATATTCAATAGGTCACTTAATATTGAATAAAATTGATTTAAGCAAATTATCATTATAAATAATTTTAAACGAAAAAAAGAGATGTGGGTGGAATGCTGGAAGTCAAGTTGTGGGAACACGCGACTTCGGGAAGTTAACAGTTTGCAGAATTTCAAGCGCGTCTAAGAAGGCGACTTAAGACTAGCAGTTACTCACCGGAGGAAAACTTCAGTGGACAAAGGCTTAGCCGGTACAATTTATCTTATTTCACTCATAGTTCGCTAACAGTTGATAATGAACACCATCAACTAAACGATCACACTACCTGAGCGTTAGTTTAGATATGTTTCATAAATATAAAAGTATTGAGGTAAATTCTTCCACACGCAATCCAAAACTAGAAAGTCTGAGCGCAGTATTCAAAGAGAAACGCTATCAATGTTTTTAGCAAGATATCGTTCGTGTTTGCTAAAGATTCTCTCCTCAAAGCTAGAATAATCATAGAATAAGCGAGAATCGGCATTATACTTACATAATATATAGCAAGGCAACTCGGATTTGCTTAACAAAGCAGCGCCTAACGCGCTCGTCTCGGGCGGGGACATGTACCCTGTTGTAGGCCGACAACGAACTCCAAATATCTTGGGACACTCGCATAATTTTATAAAGTGATGGAATAAACGATCGGGCAAACCATTAGTATAAATGTCAGGTACCTTTACATTATATTATATGTAGACTATTTGTAAAAACTCTGGGAAATTTACTATTAAGCCAAGTGTAAAAATATTATACATTTGGAGCAATCATAATCATTTTTAATATTTCTGTACAAATGAGGCCAGCTTCTATATAATCGACATTGGAAATCAAGGTCCATATAAAAAAGAAAAGCGTACCACGCACAAAACACCTCCTCCTTCACTTTGATCGAGCTTGTAAAGTCCTAGAGTACCATGCAAGAGGTCACTACGAAAAAAATATGTAAGCTTGCCTGGACTGTCGGTTTGTTTGTGTGGCTTCTTGTTTTGTTGGTATGAGCGGGGATATTCAATCTCTATCTTGATATATATTTTTAATTCATATGTAGCCTATCAGCCGTCTAGTTACCGTAGGATATGCTTGGTATTGTTTGGGTTAAGGCACATATGTTGTCCCAAGATATTGTTATTGTTACTTTTGGGGAAATTCTCGAATGATATATCCCTCGTCTAGTTGTTCAGTTGGTGGCCCCACCGCGGGGGAGGCAAGAGGGGCCGTCTGGCGCACAATGGCTCTGCGTAATAATATAATCGAGGCGACGACGCCACTTGCTATTAATTAAATTTAAAATTTTCATTGCTATAGGTGCTCTGCACACATTCAGTCGCGATTGTCATCTCCCTATTCACCAATGTGAAAAGCTGGCGCTGCACAAAGACGTTGTGCAAATAAAGTTTTAATGACTAAATAAAGTATGATGGCACTGAATTACTTATATACCTACTTATCTACTGAAATGGATTATCTTTGTACGGACACTGAAATGCACACAAGATATAAAGTATTAATTAAAAAGAAAAAAAATACAACAAAATAATGATCAGTTGGGTCTACTTACGCAATTCTGATTCCATACTAGATAGAGCCTTAGCTACGGTATCCAGACAACTGATAAAATGACCCTTTTATACATATTTTGTATTTATAAAAGGTTATAAATATATTCAAAAACATAATTGCACATACATACCTATTTCTGAGTCTCAATAACATTGTTATTAATATCCTATTTGTTCATAAATCTACGTACACATGTACTAAAACAAATTAATAATAATTTATTGAATTCAGAAAAAGCATACCTATTAAATAAACTAACTTTGAATTTGTAACAGTGCAAAATATTCATGCCTTATTCATAAGGGCAGAAAGTTTTAGTTATTGAATTTATTGTCACTTTCTATAAGCTACGAATGCTTTTGGCAGATAAAAATAATTATAACATTTGCAACATATCGGGTGTTTGTGAAAAATCCTGTGACATCTTAACCAACTGAAGAACTTAGGTGCATTTATGTATTTCATAAACTTATGCTATCACTTTATTTCTTTTATAAGAATCATAAACAATTAAATTTCTAATTCGTTTATATAAAGTAAGTAAGTCGTAAAACTTACAATTTTAAAATCAGTGTGACATTTCCTTTTCATCATCTATACAACTCTACTGCTCCGACTGTATGTTTTCACAGACGCTAAATGCGCGCCACAGATAAAAAACTCTATTTCAGCC
Organism: Oxynetra stangelandi; assembly: GCA_018239345.1. Lineage (NCBI taxonomy): Eukaryota > Metazoa > Arthropoda > Insecta > Lepidoptera > Hesperiidae > Oxynetra > Oxynetra stangelandi. The sequence continues at coordinate 1,362 of DVPR01001191.1, read as the reverse complement.
GAGTCGTCTCAAATGGCTGCCCGCAAGGACGTTTCGTCACGGGTGCCTAAAACACCAAAAAACCCATGGGATCCGAGAATTCCTTGCCACCATGTTGTATTGTTATGAATGACGCTTTTTATAACTATCTCGTCTGAGCCAAACGTTTTGTTGCTCTTATACGCCATCTGATGGAAAATATATTTAAAATGAGTAGGTATATTAATTATACATTATTTATTTTTATATCATCACGTGAACCAGACAGCGTCAACAAACGTCAATGTGAATTAACAAGTTGCGTTCAGAAATTCTACGACTTAGAGGTGCCACTTATGCTAAATTCGAAGTCTGATCACAGAACTCCCCACCTTCATAGACTTGTGTTTCGGGTAATATTATTTTTAAAATAGTGGCCTGTATAAGGACCACAATTACGAAATGAATATAAAATTGTGCTATTTTGTATTATTATTATTAGCACTAACGGTGTTGGTGTAGACACTCATGTGGTGTACACTGCCCCTCCCACATAGGTACATAGGCAAGTAGTGAATGAAACAAACATATGAATCATAAATCACCATTACTCACACGTGTTTCACACAAAACGAAGAATATTCGGATATATATTCAACATGTAATATTATCTTACTTTTAATTTATTCATAGAATATTTATACCAATACAGTTAACGGTAAATACGTTTTTGCCATTTCATTTTCATGTCACCTTATATTATGCCTTTATATTATCTGTTACAACAGTGTAATATAGGTATAGTTATATTTAAGATTAATAGGATATGAGCACGAACAGCAATACAAAATTGTGTAATTAATCGCATTTTACAATCAAATACCTCACATCATTCACGAAAAAATGATATGATGTTTTGTTAATGAAATAAAAATGAAAAAAGCTATATACAAAATGGATGTGGCCAGTAGGGTGGTTTTATAGTTATCGTTTTCAAAAACTTTTTATCACTTCCTCTCCATTCATGATTTTTTTATGTATAAATACCGAACCTATTGCGATAATAAACTAGCAGGTGCTATTTTTATAATGCCCTCCAGGTATTCTCAAAGTTTTATGTCCTCTGCGTAAGTGACACCTTGAGACTGAATTGGACTATACTTTAGCCTTTTTCCTAATTAACGAGACCCATGCAGAGCATAAATACATTGTGCCTACCATGTTTTAAAGGTTAAATAAATCTACGTAATGTTTCAGATACTCTGGAAAAATACCTTCTTTGAAGATTGGAAGTACACACCAGGTAATGAAACGTGAATGAAAGTAAATAAAAATAAATAAATAAATAAATAACCGTCACGCCAGGTCCCTAGCGGGGTAGGCAGAGAGCACGGAGTGCCAAAC
>DVPR01001190.1:0-11406 GCA_018239345.1 Oxynetra stangelandi | reverse complement strand
CAAAATAGAGTGTCGAGGTTAATAAGGGACAAAGGTCGAAGTTTTCGAAGGTTCAAGCGCAGATATCATCGTCGCTCACCTCAATGGCACGAGAACAACTGACCAGATATGGGTAACCGTGTAGGGAAGGCTTTCTGGTCTGATGACCTTACATGGCACCGTGAGTCACTGGGCCGTTCTCGGTGATACATATTTGCCTTTCATTGTAATACTATTATGGGAATATTCATATATATGGCACGTATTTTGATGATTCATTAATTGTACTATACCTATTTAGACATTTCATAAACGTCCGTGTATTATTAATGATGTATCATTTATTTAATTTTAATAGGTAATTTTAAAATAAGTTCGCTGTGAAATCAACTCAATAAGCTTTGAGAGCTTGTGTTGGTAGTCTATGTCTTTAGATAATATTATCTCGCCCTTTTTATTTGGCACCCTACTGTCATGGATGAAAAAATTAAAGCGGCAGGTATACAATTATTCGCTCATGTCTTAATAAACTGAAACATCTAAGAGATGGATTTACATATAAAATAATTATCTATTTATCACCAACACAATGTACACCGAGTTAAGCAAAACACAGAACGCAAAAACAAAATCAGTAAGTTTTGTTATGATTACAGGTAAACGCTACGTTCGTATTAATGCGAGTATATTTAAATGAGATAATTAATTATGATCGACGAAAACTAGCAAATAAATAAATGATAAAAATAATATTGACAAAATTGTATAAATATACATTTCATATGAAGGATTTTTTTTTTATAGCACGGTTAAATAAAATCATTAATTAGTAATAATCACGTCTGAATATAGCAAGCGCACGTTTCGAGCGCACCACTAAACAAATTGAATCTGGTTTCGGAATACCGATTGACAAGCACAAATACGGCATTCCCGCCATGTTAGGTCGACACATTTCAAAATGGCGCCAAGTGATTATTTTAATTAATATTCGTACGTGTATACGCGATGACACCGATAAAACGATATTAGCAACGAGGTTTTAAACTTGCGAGTAAACGAAGGTATATTTAATTAAAAAGTATTGAAAGATAAAATGGGACACTACGTAAGTTAATAATTAATTCGTTAATGTCCAAGTTCAACCAATCCTTGGTATGGACCGTTTGCTGATCACAAAAGTTTGACAAAAAGGCTGATTTAAGTTTACATAACACATTTTTATTTAAACGATTTCAATAAGAATTAAATTATGGTATCGAATAAGTCTGGACATATTAAAGTCTTTTGAATCGATAATGATAGTCGACTTTAGTGAAGAAAAATATAATTAATTACCCTTTAAATTAACTGACGGAAGCACTTCCACCAAAAAAAAAATATTAATCCCGAATGTTATTTAAGAATAAAATACTTTTATTTTGGATAGGTTTTGTGGGGGCGTTGACAAATTGTCGAATATAAATTATTCCTGAACTACTGTCGAGCCCGAATGCAATCTGAACTGAGAACTCTCATAGAAAAACTCAATGCTCTTTCGTATCCCTTTTCCATTTTCTTTTTACCATCGGTTTTTTAAGCGATTTTTAATAAATATTAATAGGGGAATAATCTCTAGTATGTTACAAAGACAATTTAACACGAATGTACTTATAATATCGATAACAAATTTAAATATCGATTATCCGACGAGTTTTAAATGTCTACTCGGAAATGACGTAATCTTTGCAATATTGGAGCCGAGATGAAACAGTCCAGGCAAAGGTTACTGGCATATTGCTGATTAGTTGTAATCATCCTTAAATAGATTGACCCAATCAATTTAGCTATTTAAAACCATGATGACCGTCTATCCAAAGACATCGGAATGTAAATTGCAAAGCAAAAAAAAATCCATCAAAGAAAAATGCCAAACAGAGTGTTAAAAGAAATCATATTTTAAACGAAACCCCAAGATGATAATTACGTAACTTACATGGTAAAAAAATTAGAAAAATTACAACTAGCGATTAATAAACATGAAAGCTAGAATTAGCATTAAAAAAAAAACGAACAACATTCCCCAACCGGTAATGGAAATAAAATAACAAAAAGCAACCAACAGTGTTGCCATATTAATAAAAAGAAACAATTCTTTTCTTCTTAACAACAAAACCTAACTGAAGACAGCTACTGCTCAATGAAAGGGCATGCAGCAAGGACGCGCACTTGGACACTGTGGTCCTTTACGAGTTAACGATACCTCCGCGAGTGTGACGTGACGAACATTATGTCAACCGACCTTCCCGAGGTCAGTTTTTAATAAAACACGAGTCGAGTTTGCCCGCGCAGCACGCGCTCTTTTAAAACGGGTTTTGTAAAATGTGTGAATTATTTAATACGTTAATTATTTTAATACGTGTACCTATGTATAATATATGTATGTCAAGGCGCGGACAATTTCGTTTAAAGCCTTACTGGGACAATATCTGTGTATTCTCAAATTGAAAATAATATCACCTTTTAAATATAACTTTGAATTTGTTTTTTCTCTTACATATTTCATTAACAGTACAAAATTACCTAAGTACGTATAAAATATAAACAGGCTCGATATTTCACTACAATCTCTTGCTAGACATGTTTAATGAATATAAAACCTTATATATGTCTGTATCCACTTAACTTTCCCAATATTTACACTTTATATCATCATCAATGTCAGTATCAAACCTCTTTATAATTCCACTATCAGACACAGATCTCCTTTCAGAATGCAAAGTAAGTCCATAGTCTGCTTCCGTGACCAATTGGTCGGTTGAATTTGTAGACCGCGAGACTGGCATTGTCAGATTTAACGCGCCTTGGAGAACATTGTAGCAAAATATAAGGCGATACCTCAAGATGTTTTCCTTGATCGTTGAAGCAGATAATATTTATTCTTTCGAATAATTAATATTTTTCTTTCGTGGTGCGCTAGGAAAATTCTTATTGTCTATTTAGAAAAAAATCCTATCATACATACATGTACAAAAGCAACTTTCAAGCACATGCACAAACACCATGAGGAGTAAAATTTGTCGAGGGCCTATTACGACGTGCATGCCACAAGTGGTAAACCACAAGGTACCATTGAAACGCAAATAAAAATGTTAATAGCGAATCAAAAAATAGTGACAGACTAACAGCGGTAATTATTCTATGAAATGATAAGGGAGCGATCGGCAAGGAACATGTGGCTTATGTCCTTAACATACGTGCAGCCTTGCCGCTATGCTTAATTAAAGCGAAGCTTGCACTTCTAGGTGCACATAAAACATAAATTAACACATTCGTGCCCGCATGACGTACGACTGTTTAATATGGCACGTGTAATAATGTTAAACAGAGCCTTTTATAAGCGAGCTGAGGGATAAAAAAAATTAATCCATACTTATAATGCTCTTGAGCAGATGATACGTTTTTTTTCAGTACCGAAACTATAATTAGAATATCTTGTGAGCTATGGTGGACCAACAGGTGGTGGACAAAGTTAAATTTGAGATTTTTGTGTTAGAACTTTGTTTTTTGTACAAAAATGCGGTCAAACTACTTGATGCTTAACATATAAATTGCCAACACCCAACGCTAGGCCCTATATATCTTAAATTATTAGGAAAAGATAAACGAAAGATGTTCAGGATACTTGTTTTTACAATGAAAGATGTAGTAAATACTATCATAGGATTGGCTCCGATATGATTTAAACATACAATTACATATTGATAAGCGAAATTTCACATAGATCCAATTCAGTCTGCGTGGATTTATTAAGACGGTGCGTCGTGTGACAATAAAACATTATGATATTCACCTAAATATTCCCATATAGCTATAGAAACACTTTAGAAAAACTGCTTTAAATCAAGAGTTCAGAGTCTTACGCACATAAAAGTATTAAATTAATAAAAAATATCTATATAATGAATATAAGAAAATATATTGATATAAATTGAATACGTCCTGTTGGATTGAAATTAAACTGTAATAATTATGTAAAAGGTTAAATATGGTCTACATTGGCGACGCCTCGATGTCGTACAAATTAGTAGACAACGGTGACCCCTTAAGGTGCTTTGCTGTTTTACAGTTTACCTTGCATTTTTAGTATGAAGATAGAATGTAGTCCTACAATTTATACACTGTTATTGGCCCAATTTTCTATGCCCAAACTATTCATTTTTACGTACAAACTTTTCAAGTTTTACAACTTTTGTGTACATTAAGCGAACACATTTAATTTTATTTATTCTCTACAATAACGTGCCCTACTTCGGACCAACAAACGTATCCTCAATAAAACACAACAATATTAAATAAAAAAAACAAGCTCAAAAGTATGATAATAAATTTAGTACGATAAAACTTAACGTGTAATTTTAATCCCCAATAAGGCGAAAAGATCTAGAGTTCCCACTAAATATACCAGAGAATCGCGTGGGCGACCGCAATGGCATTCAGCGCGACCTTCTAAATGCGTTTAGAGCGAGACAACCGGGTCGGAGCGCTCTGCCCACGGGACCCTGCATCCTTAGATTTGCATTGGCCGTAGCGATTTCAATTCAATAATCATTACGTGACTACACGGTGAGTATAACAGCTGGTAATGCTCAGAGCATTTTTAACCTTTTAGAGGTCTTGGCACATTAGAATCAAGGGGCCCCGCTATGACCGTGTCATAAGTGAAATTTATTAGAAATTTGAAAATTTGAGAAATAAATATACTTTTCGGTAACAAATATATATAGGTAATACTGTGGTGATATGACAGGGGCCTCTACCGATCGCGGGGCGCTGGTCATGTGCCCAGAGTGCCCATTGGGAAAGACAGGCCTGTTAATGCTACATAGAAGCATATAAAGAAATATGAAATAATAAAAATAATATCTTGTATGTAAAATAACTTCTTGGTACCTCACACACGGCATCCGACCTCGAAGACCTCCGCTAGGCGAACCATATGTCCCGGGCTCTGTCATCGTTGAGGTAACCAAGTGGCAATTAAACTAAAAATATTTTCGAAATAGCCACAGGTATAGATTATTTTATACTCAGGCATAGAACAAGCCTCGCGATCCTCGCACAAATACTTATCCTGGCTGGGAACCAAACTCACAATTCTCGATCCAGCAAACAGGTTTACTAAAAACTGAACCTACGGCAATACCAAATTAAAATAGAATGATGTATTTTAACTTTTATTAGAATTAATTTAAACGAATAATAAACTCCATATGGACTCCATATAAGATGTACTACGAATGCTATCAAGGATTAATATGACTCGGTCGTCTGTTGAGATCAAATAATAATTAAAATTCGTTTTTACAAACGAATACATCCATTTTATCTATACACTCAAATAAATTAATTTTGACAATTAAAAAAAGGGAAATATAAGAAGAACACTACAAAACTATAACAACACTTGATCAGGGCATTACGTCTAACCAAATTCCTTAATAGAACCGCCGATCATAAAAACAAGACGGTGTAATAAAAGCGGGCATTTCATTACCTCACCGATGGGACGGTGCGAGAACAACCCTTGGAGTCGTAAAATGGGCGAAGAAGAACCGCAAACCGATGCTAATGCGACCAAATTAGCCGGACGTACAACAATCGCGATGACCTCATCCACCCCGAGCCTGATTAACACGTGAGCATAATAAACATCGCCTTCATAAGAAATCACAAGCGGTCTCACTGTTCACATTGCCCCATATGGCGGTCTTCTGCTATATGAAGATTGAAACTTTTAAATGTAAAGTCTACAAACCTTACATATAAAACTTATATTGTTTAAGTTCTTCTCATGAGAATCGATAGAAGAAGAAAAAACTGTTCATTATGATAGAATCCTTGAAGCCACGACCGCTACGACTTGCCACATTAATCAAATATTAAGATCGCTATGACAATTTATCCATCACGACTCCGAACCAGTTAATACGCACAGCGACACGACAAACTCAAATAAAGCAGCTAAAAATATGTTGGCAACGATCACTAGAATTGCAAAAGAGAATATGTTCGGTACTTCTACGCTCGTGCCGATTAGAGAGTAAAAAAGTAAATAAACACACAACCAAACGACGGGATGCAATGCACTCCACGGGTGCCTTATAAAAATAAATGTGCCGAATGAATAAACGAAAGCGTAAGTGGACGTAATCATTCGTATTAAAACACGCACTGTTACGGTACATTGCCAGACTGTAGTAAACAAATGCCAGAGAACGTTCGCGCATAATGGGATTTATTTTAAAAAGTTCATTTACCGGATTGCCCATACAACACTGTTATTAATAAAATAATAAAATCAATTTATACTCACAGCCCGGCGATATTCCGTTCTCCTTCATAGCGCAGCGAAACGGATAATAGGTGCCCGGCAGCACCTTGCCGTACATTGTCCGATCCATCGTCGGCCAATCGCGGAGCTGGTTCTCAGAAAAAAATCCACCCACAAGTCCAACAACGCGTTTAGCGCACCATAATCACAGCCTACGTGTTATCAGAGTGAATCGCGTCCTACGCAGCGCGTAAACGCACTTTACACTTGCAGGTCCTACTCGTATGTAAATAGCAACGATTATAAATTCGCGTACAAGTTTCGCTCAATTCAAGGCCAAGGATTCACTGAAACAACGACTATCGATCCAACCGGTCATATCGTCGTATCGATGTTTCACTATCGAACATCGATAAGCGCTGGGTGATAAGTGATAACCCAATGTCAGGAGGACGAGGTCGTGGATCGGCGGCGGGCGGCTCGCCGTGCAGCGAGCAGAGTATTCGTCAACGCGTCCCAGTCACAACTAAAGTCTCGTGTGGTCGCGAGCGTTGCCGGCGCCGGCGCACGCCACTCCAGCAGCCACGCCGACTGGAGATTATTTATATGCGTGTACAAATCAAGTGCATTCTTCAAAATCGACCGAACGTCCGCATGTCAAGGATGAAATTAATTGCAAAAAAAAATCACCTGCCCGGTAGCGAAAATTTACGAATGTCCACAATTTGCGCTTCAAACACGCATACGTATACATAAAATGTATGAATATTTTCCACCGCATTACACGGTCTCAGTAGATAATTCTGGTCATGACGTTTGTCTAGAGTCAAATCTTTATTTATGTTGGTATTATTATACAACGCCCACGCCGCATAAGGGCCAAGAGTCAAATGTACATTAAGTTGCTTTCTAAAGTGATTTGTTACGCGCAAGTAATAGAATTATCATTTATATCTTTAATTCGAACATGATTTATAATTACACTATATTAATAGACTGGACCAGTGAAACAATCGGGAGATATTAATAAAATATGAATAAAAATAAAACGATCGCGTATACTAAAATATCATATAAATCAAAACGAGGCATAACAATTTAACGCCCATCACTCAATATTGAACCTGAGTGTGAAACACTGGTAGCTGCATATTTAATTAATTTAGCCGACTTAGTTCCACTGAGAGGTAACCAACGACGGCAACTAAATAGAACACAGTGGAGCGATAGATCAAAGTGGCGCGACTTTCCTCCTAATGAGCGCCATAAAGCATGGAGGAATGTGAGGGAGTGAGAGTGATGAGCGGAAATCCAGTGAGTGACTCGTGCGCCTCCGGTTGCGTGTGGAATTGACGCTAAATGAAGAAACGTTTTGATGCTATTCTTACGTGTAGCGTTCCAGTTTCTACGGCGCGTTCTTATTTTTAAATGAGCCAAACGAATTGTTGCAGCACAATGAGTGGTTGAAATCTAAAAAAAAACATTTAAATTTTTAAATTATTTTAACAGTCAACTCGGTAGTGGATTAATTTGTTAAATATCAATTTTGTTGTAGTGAAAGAGAAGATTAATCTTTAAACGGTAGAAATAGATGGAAGAAGGATAGGATGACTTTCATATTAACAATTTTTCATATAAACAATAGAAAAATGCGTAATTCGAAGTCACAACAGTCAGCAGGAAAAGGAAACAACTATTGGACGGCGGTATTACTCCAGGGAATGCTCGGTTGGAGGGTTCTTCGTGACTTCCGTGTTAAAAGCGCGCATGGAGAGAATTTTGAAAATGGAAACGATTTTAAAACGTAAATGCTAGACGTTAACGATGTTTACGATAAACACATATATTTGATAATTATTAATGTGAAGCGATAGAGAAATGAAGCAAAATTAAACCGCATCGCTAGAGAGTAAGAGGTTGAATGGCGGTTTGTGGCTTCCTTCAAAATCAACGTGCGAGGTAGGAATTTGAAAAATCCTCCGAACATAGTTCTTATGTCACCCGAATGCCTGGCATCCCTTTGATCGTATCTTTGATCACATTCTTCGCCTCGTAAGAGACATTGACAGGTGTTCACTTATTTCAGACGAGTCGAACTTTTCGGGAGCGCAACGTTTCCAAGATGTCAAAATAAGAACATGGAACTTCTTTTTTTAAACAATTTTAGAACAGAAAATGTAAAACTTCAGTTGTCTGTTTTTACATATTTTTGTGTGTAGATTGTATTTTATTTATTCATATACAATAAATAAAGTACGAGTGAAAAAACGGTTGGAACTCTAAATAATTTCCAATGCTAAAATAGGCATCATCACCCGCTTGTATGTCTAAACCGGTATTTTCTCATCTTATTCCACCAGCGATCTCGTGGAAAATCATCAAAAATAAAATTTATCTACACGCACTGAGAATAACAACGCGGCACTAATAATCGGCACTAATAGACCCAAAGCACTTTACATTTAATATGCGTTTACGACCGTCAACCAAGCCATTGTTCCCGCTGCGAGGGTTCTAACGAGGAAGTCAATATTTAACCTGGTGATGTCCGACGTCAACTGGGACCACTCGGCCACCAGGGGGAACAGGCACGTGCAAACACGACGAACGGACCCCCCATTCATTAATCTTTACATATGTACTTACGTGTATATACATATATATATTGTAGTACCATACAATTGCCTATGAATCGTTCTTTTGAAAGTAAATTCTTAGAACCACATTAAATCCTTTTACACTTATTTCATATGCACTGAGATCGTTATTATCTGATTTCTAGAAGTCATTGCTAGTGATGGATACATCATTTGCACTGTCGTTATAATCAGTATTATTATCAACAACTCATTTAATATTCCGTTATTGGATATGACTTTCATATCCGAATAAAAAAGCAAGGCGTTAAGTCATAATTGCACATTGTTTACATATTTAGTAGAATAATTACTAAAGGGTATTTCGTTAGGGCAATAGGCTGTGTTGGTACAATAAGCACGTTGGACTTGAAGAAGCACGTATGAATTACCAACAAGCGACTTAAAACATAACAAAGCTTATTCATTATGCATTGTTCCACGGTTCGGAGGTTCCAAATGTGAACACAAAATTTACCTTGAAGAAGTCTAGTGTTAACTGTACCGTTCGGACTAAGGCAATGGACGGTTTCAACAACTTTTACACCACATAAAACTCTTTACTAGGGCACAGTTTAAAAACACATATATATTTATTACACAAATTTCTATGAGTTTTATAAAATTTATGATAATCATACTCGTGGTTTACTTGTATAAGTACACAGTGCAGATGATATAAAAGTCCTATCAAAGAAAAAAAAACCAAAATATATGTATTATGTAGAGCGTAAAAATAAAGACCAATATTTTTATTACCAAATATTCGTATAACTTCGAATTTAATTTAACGTTTGTTTATATGGTAACTTGCTTTATAATTTTTTTAATAACATCAATTAATATATTTATGCATGTTTTTAATATAATGCATTAATCATACTTTACAAAGGTTTTTTAGCATCTATCTTGACACATACTACATTACTAGGCAGATAAATGAAGACAAAATGCCAACATGTTAATGGACAGAATATATGTAAAGTTTTATATTTCTTATTTTGAGACAGAACCATCGGTACATGGCATTGTTATTAAAAACTTGATATAGAACTCAACAGTAGCCTTTCAATCAGACATGAAAATTGCAAGAAGCTTCTAGAACTTTAAAAAGAATCCACTAACTTATCAAAACGAAAAACACCCGATAAAATTAAATGACGCGTGTCAATTGAATAATCGTTATGTAACATGTAATATCATAAAATGTCTTCGATGAAAATGTTTTCGATCTTCCAGCCTGTAATACTTATTTATATCACTATAATAAACGAGCGAAGACAAGCAACGAACTCAAAGTGCATAATTCAATAAAACGGTTTGGACGTAACGTAAGATCGTATTAGCGTCGCGACGCGTTGCACGAACGCACACTAAACGAACATTGCATTTCCGTGGTTGATGGAACACGCGAATCCGATCAGTTGGAAAAATAGTATACAATGAAAGCGTTAGTTGAATCCGAGCCAACACTATCAGACAACAAAGTCAAGGAGGTGACGGAGAACGCTGCATTACCTTTAAGAAATCAATGGCCATTAGAGATACATTCATTTGTATTGTGATAAATTTTATTTTGGACCCGTAATTTACATCTACATGCTAATATATTATGTCTTATCGTAACATTTTCGTAACAAAAAAACTTTAAGACGATAATAATCGCAGCGCAACGCGTCGATAGCACAACGATTCAAGCGATAATTTGTCTTTAACGTCAGCAGATAAGTGACAATGGAAAAGAATTTTGAAATATACGAACGAAAAATTTCCATTAACCAAACAAACGGTAGACACTATAACAATGACACTTTCTCTAACACATTCCACTTCTTCGAGGTAAAATACGAGTAGTCCGATACATCCATACTTTTTACAACGTTCATAACATTTGCTCGCGTTCGATTAATTGAACGGCACGTGTGTGCTCGGCCTACGCGCCCTACTGCCAGCTGACGGGCGCGAACACAAATGATGGGGACGTACAACGCAACTCATCGTGAAATGCCCCGTGACTCGGGGTGACGTCAGTTTAGTGGGTGGTTTGGTCGGATCATCCCATTAAATCTAAGTTACATAACGTCGCAAAGGAATCCTGTCGAATGTCGTCCGGAGACTGAGCAAAATTCAACGCTCGCAAAACGATCATACCAGACGTCAAGGTTTGAGTTAAGAGAGATATAGATAGCAAATTATCTTAGAAATGTTAATTCTTACTAATTACGTCAAATAAAAGTAGCATGAAGATATTACGTAAGAGCCACTATCACAAGAGAGACGTATGGCAAAAACCAATAGTAACAAATAAACTAGTTTAAAAGCTCTAGTATATGGATTATATTGCTCGGTACGCTTCGTTTTCAGCCCACAATTACAACCACACGAATAATGTCACCTAATGCCATCTTTTATCGAGTAGTTAACATAAATGCAGGAATATTTAAAAAACGCATAAAATGTTAATTATCTGTATTCAAA
>DVPR01001189.1:0-11406 GCA_018239345.1 Oxynetra stangelandi | reverse complement strand
GTTAGAATTTTTCAAGTGACTCGGTTCGACGGGAAACTTTCTGCATCAAGTCAAGAGTACTCAAACGTTATGGTATATAGTAGCACACATAAAAGTAAGCACACGTGTATTAATACTAAAAGCTGTTACGGCTACGACATATTTGGCGTGTCTCAAGTCTTTGGCGTTGATTCGCGTACTTTTTCCGTGCGAACCTAACCAGTTGCAAAACGCAGTGCGCTGTGCGAAATGCTTTAATTTTGTTTTGTACAAATCAATGGTGTTTTTTTACGTTGAAAAATACTTTTGTTGTGCGAGCGACGCTTTTAAAATCGCAAAGCCGTGAGAAGTGGAGATGGAAGGAAGGTTCGCCGAGTGTACTGATCCGCGAACAGGTCGGCGTCCATATGGGTCACGGGGCTCGTGTTGCCGGGAGCGAGCAGCTTCGACCGTGAGAATGTCGCGATCGTAATTTTAATACGTGCTTATATATGGAACATTATCTCTTTATTATATGATATAGACGGAATCACAGAATGCAGAGAGCACGGAGTGCCAAACATCTCTGTCCTTGCAGACCTGACGCTTCGTCTACATTCATCAGTTGTTAATTAATATTCGTTTAAGGAATTGTTGTTCGTATCGTGTTTAGAGCAAAATGGTGAATTTGTGATTATTCATAAGAGAGTAGAGTGTAGTGTCTCAAGATCGAACTAGTTGACCGAGTTTAATGTACATTTACCGTTTAGTAGGAAAACGTCCCACTCAAAAAAACGCGAGTGTTTCTAATTTAGCCTGCGATTTTTTTGATGTAAACCCCAGTATACAGTGTAGTATTAATGGTACAAATTCGAAGACAAAACCTTGGAGTGTCCTGCATGTCTATTGTATAATATTTTTTGTCTCGCTGAGTTTATTATGGTGGTGTTAAGTGTCATACACGGTGTCAGGTTTTCTTCATATAGATATGATCCGGAAATACGGGTAAACAGTTGATCTACGATATCATTCCATTGTCTCTTTTACACTCGGTCGTGCTAAGTATAGTGTTATTATTAGTATTATCAGTAAGTCACGTCATTAATCATGCTAATTAACAAATCTTGAATTTAAATATAAGAAGAATTAATCGAAAGGACTATTAATTCTACTTTATACCATTACACATTGGCTGATTACTCGGATATTCAGCATATTTTATTTTCATTTAAAAATTTCCTTTAAAAAAGCAGTATAATATACTAGATTAGATAAGCGGAAGGCAAGACCGAGAGCTTCGCAGTGAGTGTGGGATGATGTGGGATGTGGGATTAATCGTGATAGATGTCAAGACAAGAGATACACGGGTAATTTTAAATTTATAACACTTTATTAGTGCCCTTTCGTGTGGCCGAAGGAATCTTAAAGATAACAGTGTGTGGATATACGATCAAGACCACATACGTCACCGGCACTCACCGGCACCCACCGGCACCCACCGGCACCCACCGGCACTCACCGGCACTCACCGGCACTCACCGGCACTCACCGGCACTCACCGGCACTCAACGGCAACGCGGCAGCTGCGACCGTGAGAATGTTTGCTCCGTTGCGCGTATTAATATTGAAAAAAACACTGAGACTTAGTCCCCACCTATAAACCAAGGGGTGAAATATAAGCCCCGTAGTACAATACCACGCGACTTAAGAATGTTATATATTCTATATATTCTATTCTATATATTCTGTATTATTAGACTGTTATAATTACGTTACAAATACATATAAAGCGACGATCGTTAGTTAGATATTTTGAAAATTAGATTTCTTCCGTCTTTTTTTATTTTATTTTGTTGCATTATTATAAAAACGTGCACTACCTTCAATAATTATTATGAATGATAAGTGTTTCCTAAACCTAACAAAATCGTAACATTTCATCAATAAAACACATTGTGGTTTTTTTTATAAACAATAGACTAGAAGCAGTTATTGTATTAAACCGACATCATATTTTCTTATCTAATAACAGTATCTATAAAGAAACGTATTAACAGAAGCGATAATTCATGAAAGTAATAAAAGTAATTAATTTAAAAAAATATATTTCGAACATAAATTATGATAACGAGGTTTTCAAATATAAAACGGTATATTCACTTGCACGGAGCCGAATGAATGGAATATAAAAACGTTTAGTATCCGTCAACTCTCAGCGGCTAAGTTTAATGCTTTTAATTACCTATTATACTTAATTAACAACCTTATGAAATGGTAATACGGGCGTTTTATTTTTATTTAAACCAACATTAAATAATAAAGATATGGTGGGACTTCTGCACCCCCGTCCAAAGCAGAGCCTGTGTTATAGTAATACATAGTACACACATACACACCCATATATACATAAATACACACATGCATACACACATATATACGTACATACATACATAAAAACATACATATATACACACATGCATACAGAAATCAAAACGAATCATACTATAGAGGCATAACATATTGAATCATTATATTGAAATGTATATAGATGGATATGATATATTTACAACTCAAATGTGTTTGAAATTAAAAATTATTTATGAAGTATCTTATTGTTTCAGATATCTGGAATGAACCACATTAAAATACCTCACTACCGACCACCGGACCCGACGTCCAGGTACCTTTTACCTTCACTTGTCTATCTATTCTATACTAGGCATTGAGTACGCCCTTGTACCCTTTACTGTGAAGTGATACAAGAGAATAAATCGAGAAGCATATATCAAAAATAAGCTTTGCAATTTCGCATAATTACTCCGTTCGCGATATAGACATTCAATGAGTACGGGTTTGGGCAATTCTTATTCCAAATGTATTTTTTACCTACAATATCATAAGATGACAAATGAGAGGATCGATTCGAGCTTACGATAGGAAATAAAAGTTTTCTGTGCCGCTCAAACTAGTTAAACTAAACTTGCCAGATTATATTTAACCAAAATTGTTCAACAGTTTAACTGTGGAAGGGTACAGTTACCAATATAGATAGTTACTTTCACAATAATAATAAAAGTATGAATTTTTACATGCATAACATGAATTACGTGATATCATGTGTATATAATGGATACATAATTTACGTATTAAATACGGTTAGATGACCCGGTTCCTAATATTCCCGCTTCATAAAAAACAAAACACTGATATAAAAAACAAAACACTGATATGACGTGTCACGTTAACATTGAGAATTCAAATGTAAACAAATGTAATATCAAACTGTTCGTCGTAAAACATCGTGCGCCCGGCAATATCGTCGTGTTCGGTCGTCATGGCAACGGGATTCGGTGCGAGGGAGGCACAACAAACCGGCCCGAAATATTTTCAAAAGACTGCGCCGAGCCGACTATCGAGACAATCTCGTATTATGTTATTTCGCATATAAATAACGTATTTATTTTTATCCCTTGCTTAGCCACAAAATGAACTTACATAGACGCGTTTTAGGGCAAGCATATGGACTTTTATTCAGCGTGGATTTGGAAAATATATATACCTCAGTCGGTTTATTAGCTTAAATAGGTTAGTTCAGCTCAGATGTAGACTACGATACACTACAATATAGGAATTAATTAATATGTACCATTAATTTAACAACAGATACATAATGAGTATTATAACCTTAGAATCATAAGCAATGTGTAATCCGCTGAAGCACACTACGAAATAGAAAAGCAATAAAAGATCGCCCGATAACGATGTTTTTATAAGTAGTCCTCTCGAATAATAAAATAACCGTTGAAGCGCGCGGTGCTCAAAAGTGCGTTCTATAAATAAAATACCCACTTGACCCGCTTTTAGCGATAACCCTTGGATTTCCAGCCCTCTCGAGATTATATACCTATTGCAGGTACAATTGTAGCTACGTTACAGAGCTATGCATAGCTGAGAAGATGCACTTGCATATCAAATCAACGGTGCCAATGTGATTGCAAAGTACTTACATATATATATATATATGTAATGGCGAAATGTTGGAATTTTAGTTTGGAATCAAGGAGGTTATCATTTAATTTTTTTTAATTTTTTTTCCATTTGAAGATGAATACATAGTGCTACTTCCTACTTGTAAGTACTAATGTTCGAATATGATAATTACATTATCATTTTCGAACATTTGTAGGTAACACTTTGCATTCATTACCTGTATACAAATTTTCATTTCAACGATCAATTTATTGCATTATTATAAACAATCATTATTGAGTCTCACTTGAACTTTCAATATTTATATTTAATAATAAAAGAACACGACTCCACTCAAATAACAATAAATCACTGACAAATAACTCACTGGTAAATAACTATATTTCTACAGGTAACATTGTCATGAGATCACATTCGAGTATATTTCGAATTGTAACCAGGTCTATTTAATACTATTTGAGACTTGTGAAGGGCATAACAGGTACTAAGGTCATAATGGCCCTGAGCCAAATAAGATTCTCTATCTCATACGACGCAGTGGATACATCGATCAACGCACACATGCTCGCGTACGATGTCTGGGATACGCGTATAATTGAACCTTGTATTATTCCCTTAAACATATTTCTCTCTCTCTCTCTCTCTCTCTCTCTCTCTCTTCATGCATCGTTCGCCCACTGTTGGACATAGGCCTCTCCCAAGGCCCGCCACTAAGCCCGGTCTTCAGCTCTTGTCTTCCAGTTATGGTATTGTAAAAATAAACGTGTGCAGGTGCTTTTTTGTTAAGTTACACAATTTTTTAAATTAAACATTGTCCGGCCGTTCAGCTTATACTCGTATGTATGTATGTCTAAAATCAATGAAACACGAATGATGGTGTAGCATTTCTTTTAATTGTAGCCACACCAATAACCATTAACATTATTTATATGTGTTTTATAACGATTTTAAATTGTATAGTTTCAGAAAAAACCCTGTATATGTTGTTTCTAGATGAATATGAATATAGAAAGATAGTTAAATAATAGAATAATTCTTTCGATCACATTTGATTCACGAAAAGTATTGTAGTTTCGTTAGTACTGTATACAGCGCTTTACATTTAATCACTGGTTAAATGTGTTCGGTTAATGTTGGATAAATGAACGGTGGACTGACTATCGGTTGGCTTGCGAATTAAACAGCATTGCGAGTCAGCCAGCATATGAAACTTTCATAAGTCTTAAGTATTCATATAAGTTGTTCTATGTCAACTGTCTAAGGATAATTTCGAATAAGACGGAAGTACTAATGAACGTAGTTTACAGATCCATATGTGGCGACCTCTTAACACTAAATTCATAGCCTTCCGGCCGCAATGCGCAGTTGATTCGAGACAGCTCCTCATAGGAGCGTGGTTTACATGAAAGTGATATATTAGGATTTTTTTCTTTTTTGAAAACTTGTAAGTACTTTGAAGTGTTTCGTTCCGTTCTTGTGTCGATTTGCACACGATGCCCTTACACAGTCACATAAATGAATAATCCCTTGCTTTAATAAAAAAAGCTATAATAAGAAGCGAGGAGCTCGTAAATCAATTGTTAGCGAGTGCGAGCCACGTGTTTGAGACTGTTGCGGACAATACCGTCGTGTGTCGCTGAATTATCGCATGTGTCTTCCCGACGGTTTGCAGTTTATTACATTACGCAAGGTACCAATATAACTCCGAGCGTACAAATATTACGCTATTTCATGTTGCGTTTCTAAATGTGATCTAACGACCTCCGTTATTTTCCCGTGAAAAGTTCGTTCAAGTTCGCAATACGCAAGCGGTCGCTTTAAATTGTAGTTCTTTTGCCTTTGGTATAAATTTGCCCTGAGGCCAAATGTTGTATTTACGATTCTATAATGTTTTTCATAATACTCGTTCTGCTCGAAGTCTGGAGCATATTCCATTACATTGATTCATTGGGAATAGACGGAATAACGAGGCCGATTCGTTCATCGGGAGATTTTTAATCTAGTTCTCTTTGTGGTCATACAACTGCATCAACGATATCCTCCAACACCCTCTGAGTCTGGTAGACATGTTCTCTGAAATTATCATATAAAACAACAAAAATTGCTTTTGCCATTACAGTATGTGCATTTGCACTATAGACGTCAATTTGAACTATCGTCTACTACGTACGTACTATTGCGTCATCGATACGAGCGGTTTGTTCTCTAAGCGTGAATATCTCCGAGTCTAATAAGCAGCGTAGGGCACATAAATCAACCGTTAGAGGGAGTGTGGGCCACGTGTTAGCGGGTGTTTGGGATAATGGCGTCGTCGCGTGTCTCGCCGAATTATCGTACGCGTTTCACACTACATTACACAGCTCACTGAAAACTCTCGATTAATACCGCCAGCTAGTGATACACACAAAATGCTCCGTTAACTCGGCGTTAACTAAATTGCCAAGTGATTAACAATCGCGCCAGTGTTGATTATAAAACTTGCGGAGGAATGCCAACTCGCACGTAACCAGACCGCGGCGTGGTTGGGTTTTTATGTTTATATGAGTCAACGGTGGTGTTTCTTTTAGAGTTTCTAATGAAATAACGTATGTAGTGAATTTATAAGAGTACTTACCCTAATTAAAATGTTTTTTTGTGTATTGATGTTAATGTAATAATAATAACAATATCTTGGAAGATCTCCACGCGTTGCCATTTAAACACAATCTAATCAGTATATGCTACGGTAAACAAATGACTGATGAACTACGTATATAAACATATTCTTATATATACTATTTTACACAGAACAAATGCTTGACGCTTATCACACACATATGTGGAATCAAACCCGCGACCCCGGCTCGACAGTCAGGTTCAATAACCAACGCACCAACGGGCCAGTAGGTGCAAGTTAAAATTATTATATTTAGTTTGAAATGATCCTTATAAAATTGATATTAGTGTTTTCTGATAATAACTATAGATTCCCACGACAACGGCGGAGCGCAAACCTCGTCACATACGAATACTACAGGTCGTTATATTGAAACTATTGTTACTCATATCTCTAGGTTTATTACGCGGGATTATTGAAGCAATAAATATACGCTTTGGCCATGCTTATTTGAATATATAAAATGAAATAAAAGAATATTGTGTCGTAAACGGATCTTCTTAGTAACCTTGTGATATCCAATGCGCCATTCTTTTACTTAATAAGTAAGAAATATATATACAAATACATACATACATACACACATATAAAATTGAACATGTATAGTTTTTCCGTCGCTTACCTCAGCATATACTCTGCCTAGTAATGGATCAGATGGTCGTGTGTGGAGATGTCCCAAGATATTTATTATTACTTATTATATTATTTATTTATTAATCAGTATATACCTCGTAGATTATGTACTATAGAAGCATAGTGGAGATACCGTTTTAGAGAATTTCAACAATATTATAACTTATTTTATGAGACGAAACTTTTTAGTTTTGGCTGCAAACCGCCAAACGTGCTGCTTGCGCCGCATACAAGTTGTTTGTTCAAATACGTTCAACTCGTCTAACACATAGTATTAAATAAAGTTTCAACAACTTTTTGCTGTAAATATAATATAATGGCTTTATAAATCTATCCAATAAAGTTTCAACGCCCTTCATATTGTTACAGTATGTGACAGGATAGCGGCTAGTTATTGTAAATAATCTTTATTGACATGTTAAATAATTTTTAGCTTTGAAAATAAATTTAGCATTTAAATAAAAATTATTTTTCGCCTTTTTCAACTTAATCTTAATTTTGTAAATATTTTTTAAATAGTAATCCGAGATTATTTACAATAGACGATAATATTGGCAAATATAGTTTTTAAATTCATGTATTTTAATAGTTTTGTATCTATTAAGATTAAGTTCTAAAATAAAGTGCATATATATAAACAGATAAATAATTATTTAAGTGGCTTGTATTATTAATGTCATGTTTATTACAATAATATAGCACTTCTAAAATTTTATTTTTAAATTATTTAATTAAATCCTATTTCAATTTCCGTGTAAAAAGTTTTATTTTCACCTACAGTTATCTTTCGCGTTGTGAGACGCCGCATATCGATAAAACTGTGTACCGCATCGACACTGAAATATTTACAGTTCAATCTATCAAGCTCTCGCTAAATTGATTGCTGATTACACTGTTAAATTGCTATCTCAATCTTCAAGAGAAATGTTTCCGCATCGCCCTTAATCGCTTTCAATATCAATATATCGTTTAAAGTTTATTTATTATCCTTCGCCTTAAAGTAAAGGATACAAGGGTGTACTTAATGCCTAATGACATTCTCTCCCAGTCAACCCTTAGTTCGTGATAGTGAAATATAAGCTAGCGAAAATTATTTACTTATTTATGGTACTTACATATATTAAAAGGAATCACAGAAAAATAATATCAAAGATACGTAACGAAGAAAAGTATTAAGAAACGTTTATATAAGACGTAGCACTCATGAAAGAAATCTGTAATCTATTGAATTGATAACTATTTAAAATAATGTCAACAGTATACTAAAATATGTTTTTTTTGTTTTCGATTATAAACATCTACGTATATTGACTTGTTGTTGACTCGAAATTATTAAAGACAACATGTGATAAATTTAAACGAACTGAATTCTTGGAAAACAGTTGAAATGCTTACTTGATAGACTATTGGTCCGATATAAATATAAAATAAACACAGCTTGGAGACGTATTTAGTTAGCGTAAAGATGCGGAAAAACCCGCGAAGATCCTCGACGTTAATGGTGTGTTTTTTACAGGGCGTGGGCGTGAGATGGCACGCGCGGGCATGCTGCATAGGGGAGGAAAAAATGGTGCTGAGTAAGTATCCGGTTCGACACGACTCGATCGGTTCAGCTGATCACATGAACTACACCGTACCCGTAATTGTTTTAATTTATAATAGCTGCCACGCAGTCCCTTTTCAATAACATACATAGAAACGAAAATGTACAAGACAATTAGATAACTTGTACTAGTTGTTAGAGGTTATTAAGTATAATAATAAATTATCCCTACATTTGTGTCCTCTTGGCAAAAGAAAGAGGCAGCGGAAAGATAACATACCATATGCTCAAATTGTCGACTTATATCTGAATTACTTTCTCGGCTTGACACGATTTGGCACTTAGCTTAATTGGCGTATGTTATATGCCGGTAGGTAATTCCTCTCACATTGACATTTCAATTTACGATTTTGCCTTTTTGTCTCTTATGTGTCTCCCCGCTAAATGAAACGTGTGATTTTGTATTTGCTTTTTGAGCTACACTCGTGTTCAATTTACGGCTTATTTGAACTTCCACGCGACGGGCACGAGTGAATAAATAAATATATTTTTGTTGAAATTTAAATACAAAAGTTACTGTACTCTGTATGCTTCAAGTTGTTACAATGAATATTATATACCGTGATCACTGGGTACATTTAATATTTACTGCTTTTTGTTTGGTATCGTACGATGCTTTGGTTCTAAGCATGCTCTCTATGTTATATAAATTGGTAGCGACGAATGTGTATTTGAAAAATATCAAGTAGATCTTGCTCGATTACTTGGTTTAAACTAGGTACTCAAAGGAGGCGTAGCTAAGATGGCGCTCTATAGAATTTTCTTATTAGCAAATGTCGATTTAAAATATTGGAAATAATAGCAGATTACAATTTGACAATGGTTGAATTTGAAGTAAAACAAAATGTTATGTTTGTATTTCGATTGTAAGAATTTAATAAGATTGGTACTTCGATTATATACTTATAGAGAAAAATATTCCTAATTTATGATAAAGTAATGTTTGAGCCCTGAAAAGCCAAATAATTTTATGAAATAAAACGAGACCATTCTCGAAGGAACAAAGAACTTTAATACATTTGTAAGGCTGTTCAATGTACCGAGCCTAATTCTAGGGCACGGCCCGTTGAGCGGCAGGTGTAAGACTGATCTAGCAATTACTTATTTTAATATGTATTTTAATACCGCTATTTATTGCCAGCTTGGATTCTTTTTTCTCTTTATTTTTCTCCGCTACAATCTGCTTATTTATTGTACACAATTGCTTCTACAATGTAGAACTAATTATTTGCAATTATTTACTGGCATATGTTTTTATCCAATGATAACATCTAAACTTGGCAACTTTTATGCAATGATAACATCTAGACTTGGCAACTTTATGCAATGATAACATCTAGACAGGTCCTTTGGTGCACCAGTTAATGAATCCGTCTGTTGAGCTGATGGTCGCGGTTTGTTTGTTTAGTGAGTGCAAGCGTTTGTTCTGAATATAAAAAAGACATATAACTATATATTCTGTGTACATGTGTCGATTGTTTAGTCGTTATTATAGCACAGTTGTTGACCACTTAGAGATCAGATGGCCGTGTGTCGAGATGTCCCACTTTTTTGTGTATATTATAAAATAAATTTCTGAAAGTTATGCGTATGTATTTAAGTCGTACAATTTATTTCCATTAAACGTTCAACATCAGCTGCCTTTCATGTAAAACGACTTCACCATACCATGACGAAGTTCGCTAACGTAATTCTCGATACACCCACAAGTATTACGCTGGGAGCCTGCTCGTCGTACTGCAACGAAACTTAAATGAACAATATCAATCGCGCTACGTAAGTTATTTGTTTGTTTGTACGTCCTGTTGGACCACCGTACGCCATTCATCTTGTTGCTCCGCTACATGCCAAACTTTGCAGACATTTCCCGGGAGAATTTCGTTTGCGATATTCTTCAGCTAACCGGGGTCGACTATAGTTGGAGCAACGTAATATTTTGTAAGTTGTGTTCGTTTGTTCAATAATTCGCGCTGCGAATGACACATTTATATTAAATAGGCATTTATTAGTTGTACATAATTGACAGTGAAACGCGCTACGTTAAAATATATCGGTTCTCTTAAATCGCATCTTTCAAATCAGTTATAGTATGTACTAGAAGTGCTTTGTGTATTGTATTTCAATTAAAGCTAACAAAATAACTATAGCTTAGAATACACAAGTGTAACAAATACATAGTAGCATCGTTCAGTACTTTTGCATTCGACAGTAACAGAACTGCGAGTGTACCTGATCACGGCCGTACAACATTAAAGGCTATTCCGAAGTTGGACCGTGCTCGGTTAAGTCACTTATTTCTGGTTCGCTACAACTTTATCAATGTTGGTACGTACTAGTTGAAAGTGCCCGTGCCGCCGGTGACCGGCTCGCCTCCCCCCAACTCTCGCCGCTACATTTTCTCACCTCGCCTCGCGTCCCCCGCAAGGCAAACTTTAAATTGTCTACTGCAACTTCTCACTTAAATGAGCTTTATTTGTTAGTAACCAAGTTCCATAACGGTTCGTTAATTTATTGTCTCGAACCGAAACATTGTGTCGCGGCAAAACTCCGCAAGTGTTAATACTAT
>DVPR01001188.1:0-11407 GCA_018239345.1 Oxynetra stangelandi | reverse complement strand
AGCAGGATGCAGCCTAGGATGAAGCACGCTTGCCTAGAAAGTGCCTATTCACTCTTGACTTGATTGTTCTAATAGAGAATGTATGTTCTCAAATTACAATAGATTGTGATTTTATTAATTCAACTATGTTAAGCAACACTAACACACTCACACATGGAGTACCTAATAAGAACGTGTCGACTACGTAAAGCATTGGGCAAGCAAAAACCAAATAACTTTAAGTAAAATAAAAAACGCATACATAATTGATCAGTTTTGATAAATATTTTAAAAAATTATAAATCATAATTTTAGTTCTGAATTTTTTTTGCATTAATTTGAATATTTGTATGCTTGCAAATGGTTGAATATGACGATCTAATATTTCTTATGGAACCTTTAATAGACATATTTGTGCAAATTTATATTTTATGTATATGATAAATAGTACTAAAAACCTTCACTGTTATAAAATAATTTAGTCCTTGAAAGGTTATTTTTATCAATACCACCAATCTTAATTTATTTTTTAACACGCACTCGGCTGAGACTAACCAGAGCCTGTACTATGGACTGGACATATGAAAAAGAACACATACATATACGATACGGACATATGTATATGATGTGTTTTTAAATACATAGGTACTTGTATACACCTGTTTAACACCGGAACTAAGAAAAAGTACCCTGCCATATTTGTACACCAATATATATATATAATTAATTCCTTAAAATTCATTCAGTTATATTCACCTCAATATAAGTGTTTTTTTACTTTATGGATTATTATATTAATAGGTTACAGCGTTAATGGATAATCTAATTTCCTATAGTTCAGATTTTGTAAAAAGCAAGGTAACTGGTAAAGTGTTAAAAGATCTGTTTACGTAAATGACAGCAAGCACACAAGTTCTAGGACTTTGGAATAGCAATACATACATGAATCGGTTCATACCATCATTAGCCTTAAGTAACAAAATCTCAGGGTGCTGAAAAATTCATTATCAATCCTGTTATACATGTCGTTGTTTTTTTGTTTCATATTTCTGAATTATATCACTGTTCTTTTCTATGTTCATACATTTTGAACCTTTTTTACCTGTTTTTTCTCTGTCGATTTATGGATTTTCACCAACATGAACCGCGCTTTGAACAAAGGATTCTTCTTTCTTTCTATGTATTTTTCCTTCTTAAAATCAAGTAGATCTATGGATGACAATTTAAACAACCGTAATATTATAAATCATGTCCAAAGAACACGCATTACAGCGTGGAACGCATCAGATTTGACAATACACGAAAATCGACCCTAGGCTTTTAATATAAAAACAACATTTACAAGACATCATTTTTCACCTTCATATATCTAATGAAGGTGGAACGAATCTTTTGAACTTAATAAGCTCCGTTAACAGTCCATTGGATGCAAATTTTATATATTTTATACTTAATTTGTTGATAAAAAGGTTCAAATAACTTAAGCATAGCTTACAAAACAAAAAATTATCAATATAGGTATCAACGTAAAAACATGTGATAACGGACGTTTCTCGATATGATGAAAATGCTTTTAATAGTTATCCTTACGACTGTAACAAATATATTAACCACTCCCAAATATCAATAACGCAGAGCCAACGACATCGACAAGTGGGCTTAAGAGAAATGCGTGTGGAAATGGGATTTTAAATCCCATATGTATTAAAAAGGTGCTATTTTATTAGCACAAAGAATAAACGCTACAGAAGAAGTTGGCTTGTTTTCTTGTATAATTCTTATAAGAGATGGCATCGGAAGTGGAAAATCTAAAGTTGTAGCTATCCCGAACGATTCGGATGACAAATTGGATAAAGTCCTGAATAGTATTATCAGATGAGCAATTTCTTGGACACGCATTCTGTGAAATTTGATTAGAGGAAAAAGAAACGCGGTGAACTTGGTGCTCTTGTCGCATTGGCAGCAATGATGAGGGGTATGTATGTATATATAACTCTAGTTTTATCTAAATTACAGCTGCATGCTATAAGAACGTGGTTCTATGGCCCCATCGTTTGAAGAAGATATATCAGATGCAATAAAACATGCACGGTCTGTTTAAAGCTCACTTATGCTGGTAGAAAGTTATCGTGATCATTTGTTTATTAGGAATCTTCATTGAGAAAATTCATTCGGTAGGAAATACAACAGTAACTATTGTTTAGCGCAATGAAACATATCTCAGGCCTTTGAATTGCAAAGAATGTGTTATTGCACTTTTAATATAACAAATATTGAAACATACTAATGGCAGGCAGGAGAAGAAAGAATAGTACCAATAGTGGACCATTCAAAAATATATAAATCATTGTTTCATTCAAATAAATCTCATTCATTTTTCACTCAAAACCATCATATTAGTTGGGAATTAACAATCGTTGCTAAAATGCGTTGTCGTTTAAAAACAATGACAAAAGTTTTCTATATGCTTAATCCTTGTCTGTAGATCCTTTCACACCGAACACTAAAATAAGATTGATACATATACCACAAATGCATATTGTTTAGTTTAAGTTTTAACCAACATAATATAATGCATTTTTTGTGCATACACCATTATCAATAGTGGCACGTGCCATAGTATTTTTCGATGCGTAAACATTCAAAATAATGGCTGATAATTTTAAAATGAACCTTAAACTCATAAATATTGAAGTGAATTTCCGATGCCAGTGAAGGCTGTTGAGCAAATCAGGCGGTCGTCTGTCACAGCTTTTTATCGAGGTGAATGAAAAAGTCAATGATTTAATAAAAGCGCACAATACGCTATTTTACTGAATACAATAGTGGTTCGTCGTAAGGAATAGTAATGAATTTAGTTAAAACAATAAGAAATTTACATAATTAGTGAACGATATGAAAGCACTAATAACTATATAAAATTGAAATTAATGAACACTAATTATGCTAAAACAAATAAGTCATCTTCGCCAATTCCTCCTACTACGCTGACTGCGTGCGGTAATAAACCAAAACCGTATATTGAATATGTGTTTTCAAAAAGAAACTTTATGCCATTAGAGAGAGAGAGTAAATTACGCTAGCTAGTGTGGACTTTTTGCAATCAGCCTTCTATGAAAATATAATGGACTTAGAGTACTCCGTACTAATCATCGAACTATGTGAGACATATAAAAGGCGAACGGTGGATCGTCTTATCAAAGTGTAACCGCATTCGTTTCAATACAGACGCGAGTATTTACAATAAAAATGTATAGTTTATGCATATTAGTTCTATTTACGGTGGCATCCGCCTTACCGAGCCCAGAGTTTGTGGACAGTATACAAAATTCAGTGGTACCGACAATGGAGACTGCAGCCAAAGCAATGGGGAAGGATTGTACTAAGGGAATTTTTAGTCCAACTTGTCTCAAAATCGAAGCTATTTTGGTACTAGAAAAACTCAGTTCCAAAGATGAACTCCAACTGTTACCAGGAGTGAGTGTGATTAAAGAGAAAAAGGAAAATAACAGCAAATCTGAGGATTTCGCTGCTGATTTGGCGAGATCGTTACCGTCGAAGCCTGATGAAAGATTGGATAAATACCTTCTGTATAAACTCGGAAGTTACTTGGACAGCCATTCGGTGAAGTTGAGGCTCCTGGACGATAGTACTACTGAAGAGGCCAGGGCTTTGATCGGTGAAGCGCGAGGCAAGGGTGGCGGCTTGGGCGGCAAGAAGGGTGGTATGGGCGGTCTTTTGGCTGCAGCAGTAATGATGAAAGGTAGGTGGAATTAATATAAATATTGACAATCCTATATTCATACCTCCTCATGGTCATAACGACAATTATTATGTTTCAAGGAGTTCTAAAGTTCGCATTTGACTGAAATGCTAATTTTGTTCTTGAGATTGCAGGGGGTAATTTACCACATATCGATCCGATGCTAAATACTACTGATATATTTTGACGAAACAGCTTATTCGTTAAAGCTTAATATTGTTTAAGTTATTTGCATATGTTACAAATATAAGAAGAATTACTAATTCGTATGTGTCCAAGTCAAAGCGAAATTAACATGGCTATTTTATTCTATTTTAACACAAATAATTCTTCCTGCTGACAAACAATGGTTCTTCTAATTACAATTTTAATTGAACTATTTAGCAAGATAGCTCAAGTCGAAATTAACTGCGAAACTGACGATTGCATTAACGGTAGTAAGGGTTTATTGTTTACAGTATAAATATTGTATTTATAGTGCTTCGAATTGAAAATATTATACTGTTTGCAAGTGAATATAAATATTGTTTATCCCATATTAAAATAATGATATTACCTAGCAATTCCAAATACTCTAATCACAATTTGTAATTAATACCTTATTTTTGAGAGTATAGTAGCAGATGCAATATTTAGAATGATGAAATTTATACTTCTCATAAAGTCAACCTCTATAGCTACAATAGTGTTGAGTTAGATTCATGCTGGACTGCACAATCGTGGTATATTTAATTACCCAGATACTCCGATATGGGTTGAGACATGCAAACACAAAATGCCGCAAATATGGATTGTTGTATTGGAACTAATATTACTGATGATACACGAAAATAATGCTGATACAGTTAGTAAAGTTACGTTAATGGAATACTTCAACATGATACCATTAAAATATATAATTACACGCAACTGTAAAATCATAATAGAATGGGAAAGTAATAAGCAAAACTAATGGGAAAGTTAATTAGAGTGACATTAATAAAAGTAGAAAGAGATTAACATTATATGATAGCAACAGTACTTACCATACTCATTTTTATCCAATTACTATCAAATATTTAATATCATAGTTTGAACTAGTACAAAATGTATAAAAGAGCTTTTCCATTCACTAATAGATCCGGCTGTACAACCTTACTTATGTTATTATTACTAACATTTTTTGTTTTCCAAGTAGATTGTGTAAAACACAGACAGAAATTCACAAAGAAACAACTAAAAATATGCATCGAAAATCATAATTTGAATATTCAGATGACATATCAAGTATTGAGTGCTGACAAACATATGCTCGGATATCAAATATCATAAGCCCAATGATAGCTTTAGTACGCTACTGCTATTTCTATTTTAAAAGCATTACTCAGGAATAAAGGATTTAAAAGGATCTGTTTGGCAGGAGCATCTGCTTTACATATAATATATATGTACCTTATCCTCTGTGATGCCAGCTCATCTATGACTTAACAATCAGACCAAGTTTACTATAAGACTGCGATTTATTAATGACCAGATAATCGACACGTTGTCTGAGCTTTCTGTGTTACTTTTGTTACAAAAAACAAAACATGGTATTCGTATAATGGCCAAGTCAAACAGAAATCTGGTCCAGCATATAATGGTTGGTAGTCCATATTCATTCAACATTATTTATCTATTAATATTCGCTCAGGAAACAGCTGATTTATAACTAGTAATTTCTGTATAGTAAACTAAGGTGAATGACAGAAAACCGTTAATAAAACATAAAAGAAAATGGCAAGAACTGACACAGAAGAGATACGTTAATAAAAAACTTATACAGAAATGTTTGAAATTCATTACTAATTGAAGGTTGATATTAATCTCAAATTGGGATAAAATATCAGTAAATGTAATATATTATATATAAGCTGAAGCGCTTTTAGAGTGAATAAGGTCACAGATCGGTAGCGAATTTCAAAGGTAAGCTCGTTCAGCCCATGGTGATAGAAAGTGGCCAGTATTAATAGGCGTTCTTTTGTAAGAATCAAGAAGGTAAAAGAGTGTGTAAAGTAAAGTCGTAAAAGATAGAGCTAAAAAAATGTAAGCCGATCATATCGGGATCTTAATGGATAGGCCGAAAGGTCCTTTAATAATCGAGCATTTAAGATGACTTCAATGAGAGTAGAAAACCCAGAAGAGGTTTGTTAAGATCGTAAGCAATATAAGTCATTAGCTCCTGCATACCCTTATTGGAAATAGGGACGATAATGCACATGTGCACATGTATGGTCGTTTGCTTTGAATGTTATGGTAAGAAAAGTGCTATTACTTTCGTCGATGACACGTTTCATATTAGTCATATTGCTTATACTGTGTGCTAGTACTCAATCTGCTGGTCAATTAGGATATTCAAATAATGAATTTGGCTTTTCATTACTGCTCGAGAATTTAGCATACCCTCAAAGACAATATTTTTAGTATATGGCTGTTATAAGTGAAGTGTCACACATTAGTGTTGATGAAATAAACATTCAACCACAAGACGTTAGAAAAAGAAATTTATAAAATAAAACATTTTAAATTCAAAACGCCATCGTTTTCTCCACAACACTCTACATCGATCGAAGATAACAGACTAAAAGAAATTGACCGCGGTGGACAATCTTGTGGGAGCGATCTACTATTCGAATTTGAACGTTATTTTCAGGTCGACAATGTCGAATTTCGTTTACGGCATCTTTAATCATAGTGGTTGATATGAAACAGAGCATAGAAATAATAAGAAAATGACACTTAGCTTTTCTGCACGCCTGGCGTTTTGTGTTCGAGTGACAGTTTGATCACAGCTTGTGTGTTGATATTTTGATTGGGTAACTTTTACTCATCAGTTGATGCGTTGAATATAATATGGACTTTTAAAACATAACAAAATTGGCTCCGATTTTGGCACTCGGTGCACTCTGGCTACCCCGCTAGGGTCCTGGCGTGACGGTTATTTTTTTTTTTTTTTTATAACAACTTTATTTTTACAGGTACCCTCATGAGCATCGGTCTCGGAGGTCTCGCGTTGCTGGCCGGAAAAGCCCTGATGACGGCGTTGATGTCACTCCTTCTGTCCGCCATCATCGGCATCAAGTCTCTATCATCGGGCCAGAAGTCGACCACCTACGAGATCGTCTCCAAGCCGATATACACCCACAGCCACTCCCATTCCACTGCCCATGAAGATGTTGGCGGTTATGGGCACTCGGGCTATGGCAGGAACTTGAAGGTCAGAAGGCGTTAATCTGTAAGATCTGTAGTTCACTTTAGGTATGATTCACATTACATCGGGTCATGGAAGACCAATTATAATGACCATTATAATGACAATACCGCTAAGCTTTTTATGGTATTTGTGATTAATCTATTAAGGCAATAATATGAACTTTATATCGAATCAAACTTTTCCAAAAATGTTATATCTATCAAAATACGTTCATAAGCTCGGTGCGATCTAATGTGAAGCATTCTTAAACTACCACAACAATGAGGAAAATATTACTATGGTACATAAAAATTTCGTATTATTCATTTATACGAGTGATGTATAAAAAGTTTTATTTATTGTATAATTGTAATTTATACAGAATGTTTGCATTTATAGGTATCCTGTATGTGTGTGATTGATTGTCTTTTATACAACGAACTATTCAATTATTGATTTATAGGTTAAGATCACGCTTTAGATTACTTTTATATCGGTATATGTATAAATATTTATTATATGTTCGATCTGTGTATAAATATTTATTATATTATGTTTATTTCTTTAAAGTAAACCTTTATTTTGATGTATATGAGTATTTTAACGCATAAATATACATTTATTTTTCTTGTTTTTATTTTGCATTAATCGTTTTTCTTATTAAATTATTATTTTTTGTGTATTTTAAATAATAATTTTGTGTATTATAATAATTTAATGTTTATTTTATATTAATATTCAATTCGTTTATATAATTAATATATGAGTACTATGATAATCGTATTATTAATTAAACCTGTATTAATTATAGTACAAATAAATATATGATTTTTATACATTATGTAAATATCGTTATACATATATAAATATTAATTAAGAATGTATAGAATGATACAAATTACTCTGTGATTTATTTTTATATTTTATTTATATTACGTATTATTATGTTTTAACTGTTGTTTTTTGGCACCAATTAATAATATAAATAAATATTTGGAAAAATACATATTTGTTTTATTTATTATGTTGTGGCATAATAAATCGTTTCGGAAAAATAGACTTCGTACTGAGAAGTAGAAACTACCATGAAATAGTAATTAGATAAATAAGCGTGGTATTTCCTTTGAGTAATACATGGTCCTTATAAAATCATACATTCATTAGATTAAGCTTTATTAATGCTGCTCTTATAAAACAATAATTTTATGCGACAAAGAACCAAGAAGATACGTGGTGCAATTAAACAAAATTCAAATTTATATTTCCAACTTTTTATAACATTGCATACATGAATACTCATAATTGACACTAGAATCATACAAATGCAAATTACCGAGTTCATCGAACCTGTATTAAGTAGTATTATTGCTAAAAAAAAAACAAAAACAAACAACCGTCACGCCAGGTCCCTAGCGGGGTAGGCAGCGAGTATTATAGTATTATTGCTATTTTGTTTTATGTAATCTCATTTGGCCTCACTCGAAGCAACTGAGAGCCGTAGGGCCAGTAGGCCCTGCAAGGCCTGTAGGGTTTGTAGGGCCGACTCCTCGTCTGTCCATGGCATACACTGAACCTACACATTTATTCAGACATATGTCTCGTTATTTCTTAATTCATTTGATTTTATTAGTTATTAATTTTATTAGTTTTTTTGTTGTTTTTTTCTGTGTTGTTGTATGAATTAAATTATTTTCTTACTAGTATTCTAGACTTAAATAGAACAATGTAACAACATATTCCATTCCATTCCCAACTCCCCATACACACAAATATGCATATTGTACACCCTCCCTTTGATTCTTGTGTCTTCTGCCTGAAAGCAGCGTAAAACAGATCGCTTCCTAAGCGATAAGGCTGAATTTTTGTATGCATAGCATGTATTAATTTTCATATACCGTTTTCCTGGTCAGTGTATAAATAAGTGTAGAATTTACAAGTTTTTAGTATCACAATATTATGTATTTCTACCGTGAATATGGCAGTGAATTGTAACTCCTCTAATAAGGATATTAAGAGCTTTTTGGCTATTTATTTCAGAAGAGGTATAACTCGTATAAAATTTTCGACATAACCCGACTAATTTGAATCCCATTCCAAATTCTTTGTAAGCCCCGACTATCGCAGTATGGTCTTGACTTACATTTTGGCTCTAATTATGAACTTTGAAAACATAAAATGATTTAAGAAAGAATAAGAAGGATTTCATTAAAGCATTTTGTAGTTGTATATCTTACCAAGTTTCATTTTAATTATTTGCGTGCGTTTGTGCATTTCATTTATGTGTGCGTAACGTAAGCTTGCAACGTAACCAAACCTAATAAATAATAATAATAATATCTTGGGACAGTTCCACACACGGTCTCCTGATCCCAAAGTAGGCACTTAATAGTGCCTGTATTATAGTCACCAAGTGGCTGATAGACTACATACAGATACAGATATTTTTTTACATTTTTTAGATATTCAGCCCACAAACATTTGTCCTGGGCGGGGATCGAACCCACAAACCCCGGCGCAGCAGTCACATTCACTAACCACTGCACCAACGGGCCATTCGAAGAGCCAGTCGGCCTAAAACATTCAAAGAATTACTTTTCCCAATACTAAATAGGATTGAGTAAACCTTATCTAATATTTATACAGAAATGGAAGGTATTATAATTTTATGTGTTCATGGAATACTCAGAGATTCGTTGAATGGACACCGAAAATGTGGCATGCCTGTGTTTTTTATAAATAACGTGTTTATACATTCGCTTTGTTCGAACTCGCTACTAGATGGCACATCTATTACTCGTATTAAATATGTATGTGGAAAATATTTTCGATTTTACATATATTTATTTGCTACTCGTAGATAACATAGCATTCATACATTAATAGCCGTTATAGCCTTGAATGTCGACGAAGCACGTCAGATTTGTCAGGACAGAGATGTTTGGCACTCGGCGTTTTCTGCCTACCCCGCTGGGTACCTGGCGTGACAGTTATTTTTTTTTAAATTATAATTACAATTAATACTTGGTCACGCAACCTCTGATGACTTCTGACGAGGGTATGGAGAAATTAACTTTAATTATTAAACAAAATACTTGTGGTTGGTATATGACAATAAGCTGAAGCGGTGGTCAATCTCTAAATTCAAAGCATCCGACTGAACTAAGTTTATTTAATTAAGTATCCTAAAAATACTAAAATACATGCACACGTAAGTACTGGTAGTAAGAATCGGCCAAAAAAGGTAAATATATATTTTAAAAAAATCTTTAAATTAAAATATATTTTTTTCTCGGTGCTCTCGGCCTACCACACTAGGGACCTGGTGTAGCGGTTATTTTTTTTATATTTTTTTACCTTGAAGCTATTGTTTAAGTCAATTTGTACTTCGGTCTCAAAGTCGCGAAATTCGGTCCACATGTATACTACCGCAGTCATCCCAGGACCCAGAAGGTTCAACACGTTAGTGACCAATCTCGTAAAGAATATACTCTGATGCTAATTGTAATTATACATACATAATATAAGTTAACTAATGTAACTGTCACTCACAGTTACATACAATCCTATTCGAAGTAGGATGCAAATGCTTATGAGTGTCAGTTGTCATTCTTCATTACTGCTTGCTTATCAGCTCCTTTCTTCACTGAAAGAAATGCCTTCATATCTTTTTTAAATAACAAAAAGATTAGAAAAGAAATCAGTACTCATTTTTAATTAAATATAAAATTGGCATTACTGTTAATGCCAACTTTCATAATAAATCAATTCCACGTTCATTTTTATTGAAGTAAAAAATGCTTAAAATTGGGAAAACTGAAAATACTTTTGACGGAACGTGTGATTATCAATAGCATTCCTATATTTGACATAGCATATTAAATGTAGCCTATACATCACTCATGTGACATGACCAGCTCCTAATCCCTTGTAAATACTAGAACTTAATGCTCATCACTCTATTTATCATCCGGGCCAGAAGTAACTGGACCACGTCACTAACCATCAAAACATCAAAATAAAACCAAAAACACAACGAACTAGTACCGACAAACTCTACAAACGTAGAGCTTCATATCCAAAGGCAACACGCTGAGCCCTACTAACGGTATTTAATGGTCAAGCGAATGTACTTCCACTTTCATCAGATACACATCGATTTCGCTAATGCACCTTTTTTTTCTATTTGTCCGTTGCAGCAAACAGAGAAAGTAGCGTTTAATGTTCTAGAGTACCCACAGGAAAGTGATAGACGAAGTCGATATTATGTTTACGCGAAAGACAGGTTAATGAGACAGACATTCTCAAGGAGAGCAAAGAATGAGGAAGATAAAGAAGGATGCCAAGGTTGGCTAGAAACTTCATCAATACAATTATACTACCGCCAAGCAATTATATAGGGTGGGCCTCGGAGTTTTGCGAATTTGAAATCGCCATAGCGTTGGAACGGGGGAGGG
>DVPR01001187.1:0-11408 GCA_018239345.1 Oxynetra stangelandi | reverse complement strand
TGCAAAACATGCAAGGCGTTCGGGAATAACGTGATACAGAATGGCCTTAGATCACCTTAGCGTCTTACGTTTGCTAAGCTCTTTTAGTGCGTCCGATCAAATTAAATTTTAAAGACGCTTAAAATAGATAACCGGTGAAATTATATTACCCTTTGAAAATGTCAATCTCCTACAATGCTCTTATGAAAATTATTATTATGGGTACTATAACAGTTACGGTGTAATGACTACAGAAATGTTAAAGGTAAGATCCGAAGGGTCATAAAATTTCTTTGATACAAGTTGGCGCGAGTCAGTGACTCCCTTTCTTAATTAAAAAACCCATTCGGCGCTATTAATATAGAAATTTGTCTACACCTTAATCAATCAATATTGTTAGATCATTTTTAGTATTATTATATTTCTTGTCTTTATAAAAGTATTCTATAAAAGTAAAAAGTTCAAATCGGTTATACTATGCTTATCAAAATTATGTATGTTAAGTGCACCATAAATATACATACATATATCTATAGCAGAGGTCAGTTACCTCTGCGACGGATTGAGGACAAAAACAATATATCCCTTGCTGTTTGCTTCTTTGCTTACCAAAACATTCACTTACAAATAACATTGTCACTGAGTAAATTGTTTATTCCGTTGAAACAGGCGTTTGGTGCGTTACGCTGAAACTGAAGCTCTTCAAGCTCATAATCACTGCTGGGCATGGTGCAACGTTGAAAAACGTTGACTTATAAAATTGTATAAACAAAAAATTGACGAAATAAATGACACTCGTCAGGCATTATAAGGGTACTGGCGATTATTAAACATCAATAAAAATAAAGTTATATTCGGTTTATTTATTTAAATTTACACTTATTATATATTAAACATACACTTCAATTTAGGCACAATATTAAAAAAGACATTTCTGTATCTATCACTAACTTAATCTTAACATATTTTAGATTTAACTAAACATCACTTGTGTTACGATTGGCAAATTATAAATTGCGTAAAAGTTTGGAACTAAAATAAGTTACAGTTTCTACATAAACAAGAAATGGGACAAACGAAATTTAAAATTTGTAGCTTGAACGGTTATTTCACAGGTTGCAATCAAATATCGTATCAGTTAGGTACAGATGCATTATGCGGTTTATAACAAATCGTAGAGATATATACAATGTTAAGCATATTGTATTGACAATATGAATCAGCAAATCAACGAACAAATATAAAGTAAGTTATCTACCACGTTGACACATAAACATTACGTACATTTACTTATCCGACCAACGGAGCGACGTACTGTATTTAGAAACATAAAATGAATTATCCGGGATAGATACTTATAATTGTTTTCAAAAATAAATGTAATATTGTTAGAGACTGAAGGCTGAAATTCATGGTTGATCTTATCGTCCTGTAAGTACAATGAGCCAATTAATTTAATTCTCACGAGTTCATGTTCACATTGTTCGTTTTTTGGAATAAACATCGCGTGTTCTAGGCAGTGTTCATCCGGTAATCGACATAGAAAATCTATAATAACTTCATTATTTATTCACACTACAAACGTATGTACTATATATCACAAGGTCATCAAACCAGTAAACAACAAATTGCGTCATACGTCACACAACAGCACAATCCCACTTCGAGGTGACCTGATTAAAACGCTCCGGGACGATCACAACGTTTATAAATAAACTGTAGGCTTGACTTTTGTTATATTAAAACCACGGCACCTTGAGCAAAAAGTAAATAATTCTGTTAAATGTTCTTCAGTTACAGTGGACGTATTCTGGTCTTGTAATATTAGGCAAGGACGACTTAGCGAGGTACTGTTATCTGTCTTAATGAAACATTAAATGCGTCACCAGGTCAGCCCATCCTCATGATGTTGCGACGTCGGAGCAACCGCTCCATTGCGTAGAACACGCGATCTGACCCTCAGTATGGACACACTATGCCCCCTGTGCCCGGCACAGCAGCAGCATCGGGATAGTGGACTCGGCAGATCTCCTTGAAAGTCTTCCCCTGCCTTGGCCGTTCGACATTTCTGTACCCATTGTAACCGTTCCCATATCCATTCTGGTAGCCGTAGTTGTAGCCATAACCTTCGTACCCGTATCCATAAGATCTTCTCGGGTTGCCCTTCAGGACATCGTAGAGCGCATCAAAGAACGGGGCTGCTTCGATCGACGCACATGCTACCAGGAGGACGGTGAACACGAGAAGAACTCTGATGGAATACATCGCGTAAGGCAAGTGACAAGTGGCAATTGTCTCAATCAGTTGGCGGTCAATGCGGCCTCGTTGCGCGGAAGCACGCGGCGGTGGTTTAATCGCGAATGATGCCGGGTGTTCATATCACCCGCTTATATACCGGCCTCGGATTCTCCGAAGGGAGACAAACATCAGCGCATGCGACGGGTTCACGGGCTTTACCCGGGAATCGCATTGATTTGTTCAGCGCAACCGTTCACCGGGAGGGTGTTTGTAATGGAACCGTTTCGTCACCGACCAGGAAGCGTTCGCTACAAAAGTTCAAGCGGCAAGCTGCGCTGCAACGAAAGCTTACATTTGTTAAGCTTATTCTGTAATACGTTAATTTCATTACGCAATATTGTTGAATTGTTTTCGACCTACTTACAATAACTTTAACCTTATTTAATTATTTAATGTTATTATATTTATGCTATTAACATATGTAATAGCGTGGACAAATCTTGTCTTACATGAGCATATTAAAAGTTATTTTATTTTGCTTTCGTAATATTCATATAATATTATACTTTAAATTACTTTCGTTCAATAGTGCTTGACAGATTGAGAACTACATATAAGGGATTTCCTCCTTCTTCTGCTATAAGAGTAGGGACAATGTTAAGATGTATTGGAGTCAAGTTCAACTAGCCGAGATCGTTCAGCTCACACAAAAACGCTCAACGCCGGATAACGTTTCACTTCGGTTTAAACCTTGAACAATATTACATAAAATAAAGCAAGGTAATGTAATTAAAATGTATATTTCTATTTAATTATTTCAAAAATTAAAATTTATTAATAATTATACATCATATAACAAAAGTGTAACTCATTTGCGGCACTCTTTCTCATTAGCACAAAAATTATGACATAACAGTTTAAATCTACACATAAATTGTGTATGAATAAAAATGATAGGCTCTATATTATAATAAAGAAACTGATCATAAAGTCGTGATCATTTCTACGTGTCAAACGTAATCCAATCAAAACGCGAATATAATCAACTACTAGGGAGGGATTATAAGTAACGAAAACTCCTAATCCTAAAGTCCAACAAGCCGCATAGGAATAGCAAATTGATTGATTTAAAAAAACATGTCAATCGGTTTATCTCAATACTCATTAACTACTTGCCACATATATGAGTATAACTAACTTAAACCGATGTGGTTCCAATTAATAATTGCTCGTCAAAAGTAACAGCGATAATACTTGTTTACCTTCCGCACCATATAGTTAAGTAAATACCATAACAGGACAATGCTGAGGTGATTTAATTTAAGTCAAGTTCACGTAGAGCTCTAAATGTGAATGCACTCAATTGATAACGAAGTTATTTCACTTAGTTATTAGATAATTGAATTATTGATTAACTAATGATGTAAAAGGCTTATTATAAGTATATTTATGGACGAATAACGTTTGTCAAGGACACTATTTGTTCTTAAGGAATATAAATGCACAACCACACATAATTATTCCAAACGCTAAGCAGTTAACTTGTATTACTGTGTTCCACTTATTGATAATAACAGTAATAACAATGACTAAAGACAATTACAATCATATGCTATATATAGACTTGAAAAGCATTATTTTCGGCCGTCGGCCTAGTCGCCAAGATCTCGTAAATGGATCACCAATCATCGTACACTTATTAAAATTGTTAAATAATTTCATAAAAATTTCATGTATAATTCAATCCTGTTGTTATAATTTTATTTTATACGTGTTCCATTTAAAGAACATTTTTAAAATAATTTACATGAATGTTCTTTGCACAACAAAATATTAAGAATCACTGTTCAAAAGCTTCCAATATTATCTTTGACACAAAGATCAGATACTTTTTTCACAATACCAAAATCTAATCACATATTTCTAATATATTACAAACGATTATCTATCGATCTAACGATTATCTAATACATTTATTAACAAAAAAGATAAAAATATTGCGATTTATGTGTTTATGGTTTTCTTACCTCAATTTAACATTTTTGTCTACCTCAAAAATTATTTAAGCACGCAACCATTATGGTCAGTGAAAATTACTTTCCCGGAATTTAAACCTCATAGTATAAATACAACGATTTTCTTTGTCAAGTAGTTTGCGAAAGAGCAACTTGCATGCAAATCCTTAGAGACAGAAGCTTTATCTCTAACAAACTTTGCTAAGATCTGCTCTAATTGAAGTTCGATAAAAGTACTGAAATTCGAATTCCAAATCAAAAGGGAATTAAATTCATGTCACCGAGGAAACAACTGCTTCGGATTCTTATGTTTCTATTCAATTACTCCAAATCATATATAGCCAAATTATCGCTTTCATTACAAATGTACATGATACGTTCTACGTTCTTTCTTATCTGTGACAGTGATATTTTGATATGTAAATCTAAATACATTTTTTTTAACAATGTGATATTGACACCCACTAGTATAGAATGACTCCATACTCCAAGCCTCCCGCAGTTCTCGAAAAGAATTGGGGCCCAGCAGTGAGAAGTAAAAAACATTGTGTCCAAACAAGTGTTTAATAAGAAATAGAGGCGCGATATTGTTAAGAAATACAACCAAAACCATCAAAAACGATTTACATCAAGCGTGCTCACCTGTCTACTTCTGTTTAAACATATAATTAATACCTTATGACTACTCGTGTGACCAAAGTGGAATAATCAACGTAGCACACCATGCTCATACTAATCAGTTTATTCATTGCTGCTTAGTACGGGTTTATTATCCGGTACTTACCCGTTCCTCAAGCTGCTGTTGGATATATAAAAAATATATATAACAACTCACACATTGCCGTCTGCGTGACACACACAAATGTGCATAAGTAAAATCGTCATGGACCTGTTTATCGTACTACTGTATGACGCAGGTCTCTTCTCGGAATAAGAAGGATTTGGCCATAGCCTACCACGCTGGCCAAGTGTGGGGAGACACACTTTTCAGGTTTCCTCACGATATTTTTCTTTATCGTTACAGCAAGTGATGTTGAATTTTAAACGCACATTATATAGAAAGAGGCTTGTGCCAGGATTTAAACTCAGGAGCTTCAGTGTTAGGGCTGAATTCTAAACATGAGGCTATCACTGCTCTTTAAATAAATACAAATTACTAGGTCAAAGTAACATCCAGACCCAACATAAATACTTGTGTTCTTCGTACAAATATTTGTCTTAAACAGAATCGAGCCCACACCTCCGGTTCCGCAGTGTGTACAGTTAACCACTAGACTATAAGGTCATTTAGTATAAGTATGCAAATTCAAAGTTGTCATATTGAAAAAGTTGGTCGAAACATTGTTTAACGACTATTAAAATTGTAAAACAATATTCCGCCAGCAGCCATGTCTCTCGCCACAGCTCGGCTAGACCTGTAGTGTATTCTCGCACAAAGGAATTTTAAAATTGTATTTTATCCGCTGTACAGCGAAGATCAGAATTAACTAGGACAATGTCATTACGATCTCACTGAAAATCAACATCGAGGTTTGAAACCTTGACCGTGGCTAAATGAGTTAATTTTCTCAGCTAATTATTGCACAACACAATTATAATACACGTGAAACATTATGCTCTATTTTTTATTATTTTCAATTTTAATGTTCTTGTTATCCACTACATCGTTCGTGATATACGTACTTATGTAATACTATGAATTACGTAACATTCATTATTTAAATTGTATAGGGGTTTCTTATCCAAGATACAAGCTAATTCATGGCAAAATAGTTCGATGCGAGTATGTAAGAACGTTGTCTGCGCGTTCTTACACATTTTTTTTAACTATAGGCTCGCGTTTGACTATCCCATCTGCTATCCCACCTGATGGAAAGCGGGATGCAACCTAGGATGAAGCACACTTGCCTAGAAAGTGCCTATTTACATAGACAGTGCCTATTCACATACATACAGACACACGTCCTTTAGTAGCTATGACATTATAGTAATTATCTATGACATTAAAAAATTCAATGACTCATATTGCTTCATTACATTTTTTTCACAAAAGAGTTT
Source organism: Oxynetra stangelandi (assembly GCA_018239345.1). Classification (NCBI taxonomy): domain Eukaryota; kingdom Metazoa; phylum Arthropoda; class Insecta; order Lepidoptera; family Hesperiidae; genus Oxynetra; species Oxynetra stangelandi. Next base: position 5,118 of record DVPR01001187.1, on the reverse strand, counting down.
TGGACTCAATTAACTTTTTTCAATTATTCTACAATAATATGTATCATTTCTCTTTTGTCAATGGAAGAATCATTTTAAAAATAAATAACGTGTTCTCAACCCTCACGATCGCCAAACACCGGTTTGTTCACCTCTGGCCGTGAACGTGCGCTTTGAAGATGAACCCGCCGTTGCCTTGTGTGACATTTCACCGCATTGACTATCGCAATTCTCCGCGATACGTAAAAATACATGTTCGATATATGAACACGACTAATAAACATTGAAATATACGTTTCACGACCAGTGACGAATTTCAGTATTCGTTTTCTATGAATAACGTAGGAAATCTTAAACATAATCTACAGTGACATGAAATGAGCTTTATAAAACAAGCCTTATAACATAACTTATTTCCCTTCCCGAACGGAAATAAATTTCCACATCACGCGATTAGTCGTTAGCATATTTTTTAACTTTTAATGTTTTAAAATTATCCGATTAATCAGTTTTTAATTTATAAACGAACCTGATCACTTGAGTTACCAATTAATACTGATAAATAATAATAATATTACCAGTTAATACTAATAAGCGTTATCATTACTGCCTTTGAGGCGATATTTATTCTACCTAAGTTCAACCTTCCCGCGTATTATTATCATCTAACCACAAATAAGCGAACTATACTTTGTATTTGATAGAAGCCAACAGTGGAATAAATAGATAATTTTATGTAATTAATTTTTAATACGTTTAGCTACTGCAAATACAATTGCTCAATTACTGTACAGATGTAAGTATGGAATTCTTAATTGAATACAAACAAAGTGCGTTAACCTCTGGCTATGAACGAGTGCGCGCAAATCACACTGACATTTACGACATACATACATACAATTTAGAAGCGAAGGTGCGCTCGGATTGATAATGTACTTTATTTGCGCACAATATCATCATCTTTGCCGTCTAGAATTTTTAAAACACTAAAATCTCATAGCTTAGGTATTCCACAGAACCTCGGGAGTAGCAACAGCGCTATGTTAAATTTGTAAAATGAAATAAAATAAATAAAAAACCGTCAAGCCAGGTCCCTAGCGGGGTAGGTAGAGAGCACCGAGTGCCAAACATCTCTGTCCTTACAAACCTGACGTGCCAACGACCAATATCTAACCTATTTGGTCGAGAGAGGTGGTTCTTGGCCTCCCTCGGCACCTAAAAAAACTTAAATTTGTAACTCTATCTTATTCAAGGATATGTGACCTTAAGGTTCTTTCTTAAGTCTTTGCTGCATTTGCTGTAATTTCGAAATAAAAAAATTAAAAAAACTGAAAATATGAAATCTCCTCTAATGTTCAAAAATTCTTGCCAATAATTAAGGTATATATATGAACAGTCCATACCGTTTTGAAAATAATTCATAACAATGAAGAAATATCTTAAAATATCTCCCCGTGTGAACATCTGATCCTCTCGTTCGGGATAAACGTATATTGATAATTGGTAAAGTTACCAATATATGTATAAATATACGCGTAAACAGATGTATTTTTAACACAGAAAAATATTTGTTCTCATCACACATATATTTGACCCGGGTAGAGGACGACGCACGACCCTCAACTACATAGGTAGGTTCACAAAACACCAATGGCCCGTTAAATTTTATATAAAATAATATAATTCGTATTAGATAATTAATATGGACCACGACGCCATATTAAAGAAGAAATATAATTAATTCCAGAATAAAAAACCCCTGGAGGATACTCGTATACCTACCTACCTACCTTTAAAATTTCTTCAAGCGTAATATTTTAATGGACTGAATTTGACGTGTTGAAAATGATACTCTGTTTTTAAAACGCCTTTACAGTGCCATAGATTTTAATTGCTAGCAAATTAAAAGCGAGGAGAAAATATATCTCTGTACATCCAATTTTCGTCGTGAAAATGCTTATTAAAATGCCGAAAAAAATTAAGTAAACTCTTCTGTGATTTGACTATCCAATTACTAAACGTATATGTATCTCTGTTGGTTAACAGCAACGCTTTCATTATTCTGTTTCGTTTTAAAGGATGTGATTGAATACATTAAGGCATGAATGTATTATTGAGCTATCAACTCCTATTTTAGATTCCTACTTCGGATTACATACAAGGTTGAACTGTCACCATTTAGTTAAGTAGTCTTCCTAACCTTTTGACTGTTTTCGTCTCAAACAAAGCCAGTCTATTTAACAAAGATATGATAGCCTTAAATATATATCAACAGCAATTCAAATTATTAATTTTATTAGTATTATTATTTATTATATTCATATCTCTCTTCTTTCTGTGTCAATGTGTATTTTGTTCATTGTGAAGCGCCGATGAAACTCTTTAGTAAATCTTCTAAATCTTGTATCGATTTTAATGAGATTTTATTTGCATCCATGCACCACGATAAATGAACACCCAACAAAAACCATCCGACACGCCATTGACATTGGTGCCGTACCTAAGAATACATACATACAAATGTATAAATGTATTTTAATTGCATTAAACTACAGTACAAAGTATACTTCGTACACTTATACATATATTAATAACGGAATTACTAGAAAAGATACGAATTAATTAATTAATTGTAAACAGGAAGAATATATGTATGTAAGAGTCATTGTTGTTTCAACATAACATACTCATTCAAAATAACATTTGTAGGACAAGCAATAATGTATTCTTGAATGTGATTTTTTTTATAACAAAATATCCTCAGAATTGTCAGTAATGATACGTTATCACACGTCAATAAGGATGTTTAATTAGGGGAATATCATTCGAATGGAAACAGGTTTCACACAAATTCCGTTACCTCCACATGTCTGAATATCTAGTGCTCATTCCGTCGAGCCACTTCAGTGCAAATGAGTGTCTCAATAAGACACTCGTAATGTGGCGATGAATGTTAATAAATGCTATCCATCTTTCACCTTCAGAACGCCTCCCAAAAACCAAATCCTCGATAACGCTGAAGGCGGCACATGCGTATTTTGATATCGTTTGGCAATTCTTATCCGTACAAAAGATACAACAAGGGCTTCCGAGAAATAATTACCGGCGCTCGAATGAAATGATATAATATTACATCATTATTCGCAGGATTAATACTAATTTATTTAATGATTGACACTTAACTCTGTATTTATAATTATATATAATTTTATAAAATTATTAAGCCCGCGTTTGATGAAGATATCAACCTGTGGCAACGAAGATACGGCGTAATATTTAGAACGCTTCCCTAAAAATGTTTAATAACCGTTGCCACTTAAAATAGACTTAATAAATAAACTAAAAACAATAAAGTACATTGAAAATAAACTTCATAAATTCAGTCTTACAACTACGAGTATGTACGGAAAGTGTCAACTGAGTGCAAAGTTTACGAAACAATTTCTGAAAAAAAATTTTTTTTAACATTCTCTTTTGTCAGAAACACGCCATGAAAAATTTATGACAAACATGAATTATTATTGTCAGAAATATTCCTAATTGTATTTTGCGCGTTTGTTTTGTTCTGTTTGTATTTTTATGAAGTTTTATTTGACTGATGTATTTCACTGGGATGATTAATTACGTTATCGTTAATACGTAAATCATAAATACATAATCTTCATCCTAGGCTGCATCCCGCTTTCCATCAGGTGGGATGGCAGTCAAAACTTTATTCCATATACGAGTATATAGAGAATACTGAATACTGAAGAAAAAAACGCGTTAAAATTTATCGACGTTTCTGTTAACAAAAAGTTGATCGTTTTGATTAACAAAGTTATAGAAAGAGTGCCCCTAAACATAACAAATACACAATCTTTCTTTAAATTATTCAAGTACATCTATCAATATTTGCGGAATCCAAAGTAAAATCTTGATCAAAGGCTCGATCGAATAGTTATAAGCTCTACTTTAATAGATTGATAATACTCGTACTTTGCGTAAGAATTTCCAATATGGGCCATTGATAAATACACAAATTACATAACTACGATTTGTATAGAATTTCTGTAATCACTATTAGAATACGGACAACTAAATACGTATGTATGTCCAGTATGTCTATTGAATAATAAATAATTACAATGCACTTATACTGATAGCTACAACCACACTATAAGCAGGACTGTATCTATTCCATTCCAATTTCCAACAAGTTGCCATTGCAATGAATTTCTTATAATTTATAATATTACGCTCGGATCATACATGAGATAGGTGATAATTTATTGCTATCCGACGCCGTTGTCTTAAAAGTTCAAGCAACTAATTGTAGGTTTCAACGAGCAGACCGGCTGCATTATTGTAAGCAATTGCAAAAGCTTCGTGGTGGTGTTACGTAGCGAAGCTCAGCTAAAAGTTCTATACCTTTAGTATTACGCCACCTTCATATTCTAAGTTTTTATTACACCAAAGAATATCTATGGAAATCATGAAACAGGTGGACTTAATAATAAACATATTCCGTAGTGTACCTGTTTATATATTTTACTACCAGGCTTGAGCGAAGCCGACGCTAAAACAAAAGAATAAATATTAAAAGCCCTCCCGAATACCATGTTCCAGTTATATTCAGATGAAACGTAGTAGAATATTTATATACGAACAGGTTTTCTTGAAGAGCCTTTGTCTCGTCGAAAACACGTCACAGCGTATACTATATTAAAATGCTAGTGGGTTGTGTGTTTATAGAGTTCTCACGTAACATTGACCGCCCTTTTGTTGTTAATTGGCTTTATTCATATGCAACATATCAAACAATGTATAGGTAATATAAATAAATAAATAAGCAATTAAAATTTGTAGCTACTACAATATAAATCAACATATTTTTGCTCACACGAATAATTCTGAGATTACATTACCTGAATTAAATTGATCACCAAAATCAGCATAAATAGTAAATGTAGACATAACGAGTTTAATATATGTATATCCCGAAATATATTATATAGACAAATAGCCACAAAAATAAGGAATAAATTTTCAAAATACTCGTCACATCATCCAAAAATTTTAAACAACGTGTGAACAAACAAATGTATTATTATTTCCATATTATTTTTCTTATTAATAGACAAAAAAAAAAAATCTATT
>DVPR01001186.1:0-11414 GCA_018239345.1 Oxynetra stangelandi | reverse complement strand
GGCTAGGGTCAGAGCCTCGGTCCATATGGATTCTTTTTCCAACCTTAATCAATGGTGCCCATTCTATTTCCAACCTTAATCAATGGTGCCCATTCTATTTCCAACCTTAATCAATGGTGCCCATTCTATTTCTTTAAATATATCACATTTACATAAATTCAAAAATTAGTGATTTCTCGACTTTACAAGTTAAGAATTTCTTTGATTTTAAAAACGCATTTGTTCAATTAAATATATAAAATATTTTTAATATTATCTTTTATCCCTGCCTTACTTTCTCGTAGCAAGTCGATTTATCCGATTTTTTATCGATATAGAGTTAACTTGTAGCCTGACTAAATCACAAAAATGTCTTTTTAGTCGAAACCAAAAGTACGGATAATATTCCTAATTGCACGTATAAAAGGATTAGAATATTCTAATATATATTTGAAAGAGAATAAATGTGCATAGGTTTGATGATTTTCTATACTGCAAATTATAAAACAGACATCATAAACATTCACGCAGACAACTTTGGTGACAACAAGATTGTGTTCAGTGTGGCAACTTTTGTTTGATAACATTTTACTTTTTTCTGAAAAGTTTATTAAAAATAAAACAACATGTAAAAATAGAGTATATTTAAAATTATCTAAGCCATTATACAATATTCATTTACATAACATTTCTATAGTAGTCACTTTTACATAAATTTGGCACCTAAGTTACCCTGTCGTATCAATGATGCGATTATTAAAAAGAATCTACAATACAAATTGTCGTTAAATAAAAAGGCCCATTAAATAATTTATAATAAAGCATGATCAGAAATTAAAGAAAAAAGCCGTTGCAATTTTTTGGATGTTAATGGCAACACTATTCATGTGTTCAGTATTTTTTAACACTAGCAATCTCACCACCTCACTTTTATTTCTGGTCATGCTTATTGAAGTGTTTACTAACTTTGGTAACATATGAGTATAGAAATCTAAAAAGTAAACTGTACTATAATATAAAATATCTTTTAATAAAACAAAAATGTAATTATTATTTTTTTAACTTGGCAATAATCTATTTACATTATATACATACATTTGTGCAAGATAACAGTTGAGCAGCTTTTAATATAATAGTAAATATCACTTGTTAAAAAAATTATCTGTCCACCCTAGGTTAATAGAGACGCATTAAAATGCTGTAAGCTACTGGCAAGATATAATATACAACAAAAATTTGTAATAAAAAAGTGACATTATGCAAAGTGTGCGTGGAGATAAAATATGCACTAAGATACAAATATACGAAGGAATCATCTGCAAAAACACGCCGCATATATTATTGATTTATCTTAATGATATACAACATTTTCTCTTACATGTACTGTTTAATGTATGTACAACACTTTCTTTTCAAACTGATATACCTTTACGTACCATTAGTTTTATACAGAAGTTACTACCAATATTTTTATTTTTGATTTTCCATAGGACAAATCCTTTAGCTGATGGACCGCTGCGTGATTCAACTCGAGGTGTTTTCAAAATTTAATTTTTTTGCCACATGCCTAATCATCAATTTAACATATATAAAAGTGGTTAAAAATTATATTAAAGCCATTGTTATACAGCAAGTGCACCCAGTACACTGAAATTTTCCAGCATGCCAAATACGCTACCTAGGACTAAAAATAAAGATCTTATAAAAACCTGTGCAATATTGCCTTTACATACTTATAAATTATTTGAAATAACAAGGATATCAACATCACGTTGTGATGGTTTAAAAAAAAATTATTTACATAATTAATTGATACAAATTGTGAACATACGAGTACCTTACTTCGTGTATTTTTTTTATTGAAACTAGAAAAACAGAGCACAGCAATATAATCATTGTAATGTAAGAAAAAATATAAACATTCACACACGATATGAACATGCAATTAACCGAAGAATATGTAATTCCTTAACCGGCGAAGCGCCATTCTTATAATCGTAAAAAGAATATGCTGGTGCTGCCGTAATTACAATATCATTTGCCGTATTGTGACCTTGAAATTATCAAATAAATGATTAATAGTCTTTTCAATAGATTTCCATATTACTAAAGCCAGAGTATTGCTTTCCATCAAACGTTTCTTTAATTAGTAAACTAATCCGAATAAGAAAGCTAGACCGTCCCGTGAACTGTTCGATTAGCCGAGGAAAACTTGGAGTTCTATAAGACGAGTATGAAACCGAAGCTCATAAACTAAATTTTAATATCAGTGTTACCTGTATAAACTACAACATATTTGACTACAAAATATAAAATTCAGTCATATTGAGCTCATCCGTTCTCAGAATGAACTTTTGCATCGGGTAAAATTAAATCGAATTGATCTTTTAGAAAATAGAATAGAATAAAAGAGACAGTATAGATCCCTCCATTTTCTATGCAACTGTATATAATAAAGTATCCGAGCGTGTAATGTATCTACGAATCAGTCAATGTCCAAGCTCTTGAAGCTGCTAGTGAAACTGGCGAACATCCCTTTGCTGGGTTTCTTGATTCTCTTCTTCTCGTCCGTTTTGAATATCTCCGACTCCACTAACCAGTCCCTGTAATTCTCCTCCATGTTCTTTCGCTGTTCCTCGTGCAGTTGTTTCACAGGCGGTTGGGGACCGCCGTAGTCTTCTGGCAGGAGCTCCTTGTCGACCACCGAAGCTGGACCCTCGGAGGAGAAGTTCAGCAGGTTGAGTAGATTGGAATGGATCAGCGGTTTGACGAGGCACATCACCTGGTTGATGAAGGACACTGTGTGCACCACGTGAATCTTCTTCAAGCGACACGGGTGGGCGTTCTGGAAGAAGCCAAAAGTTTAGCTATTATTTTATGTAAAAAAAAAATTTACAGGAATAATGTTCCCAAGTGTAAATGGCATTTCTACTCCAAAGCAAGTACACGATTACACAAACATGGATTCGAATCTGCTACATTTGATCGTCAGAGAGCAACGTGATAATAAATCAAAAATCTGGTACGGAAATCTTCTTGACTTCAATTGTTTCAAACATCTATCACTCAAATGAGTAACGAAATATTACGAAATGGTACATTTTAAACGGAATTTATAAAATATCACTTTACATTTAGAACAGTACCAAGTCAGTTAGAGTCGATAATAATTACCTGCACTCAACTATGACCGCCAACAAAGTGTTTTCATTCATTGGGTAATCATTGATAATTAATTAATAATTAACAAAACGAAAAAATTTGTCAGTAAGTCTTGAACTTTCCTGTGTTCTTGAACATACTCGTACATAATATGTAGATATAATTATGTCACAAGTGTCCATATTTCATTCAGCGCATGACATTACAGAACTCAAAGTTCATTCCAACCAACTTCTTCAATTTAACTCGCAACTCGGTGATCTGTTAGTTTAATAACTCGATCGAGCGAAATCAACTCTGTATAGTATAACACTTTCCATTTAATTTAAAACCCTGATTGAAAACCGTTACGAACCTATAATTATGCATAATCATTTTTAAATAGCACATTACAAATATTCATCCGTGTGAGTGAGTGCTCTGAACGTTTTTGCGACAAACCGTTGTTACTATCAATTGGCTACGGGTCGTTTGTCCCAAGAAAAAAATACAAAATGATTTATTACATATAAAGTATACGGACATTGAAAATCGTAATGTCGAAAACGTAAACATTATACATAGGCACATATCTGTAAGTAATTGATTGGTGTAATAAATAAATTAAATATGTAAAAAATAATAATACATATTGAATCAAAGAGAATATTACCTGTATATAATGCATGAACGCTCGCAGCGCCGGTAAAGTGACGCGCGTGAGGTGGCCCAGACTGCAACCTTTCATGTCGAATATGACGATGTACCCTTCGGACAGTCTGTCTTCGGACAGCTTGATGTCGTTGAACATGCAGAACACGCGCACCGCGTCGGCGAAGTTCAGCTTACTGTAGTCGAGGTCCGCCAGCCGATAGAGCAGCACGTGGTATCCTTCCTCGGTCTGCTTGGGAAACGCCACCATATGACTGTGGAATGAAAAGAACCACAATTAAAAATGCTCCGCTTAGTTTGTTGTTTTTATGTCTAAATTTCCTTTATTAACTTGAGAGATTTTTTATGTGAATCGAATGCCAAACGGGCATGCAGCAGTCATTACTGGCCGCTGCCACCTATAGACATCAGCAACAGACTTTGAACTCTCTCAGACTCTTAGACTTCTGGTCCTATTCTTGGCTCGTCACAGAAGTGTTGCCACTCTTGAGAACTGAGATGGTCGCCTCTAGTATACACCTGGACCGGCAATCACACCCTTCAGACCGAAACAACATTATATTAACGACCAACAAACAAATATTTTCAAAGAACCATCCATAGATATATTTTTTATTTTTACCTTTTACCTTTGCCTTCAATTAGCAGGAGGAAAAAATAAGTGATCTCCATTACCCATGATCTCCATATCAGGTTTAGTAAGGCATATGCTCCTAAGAACGCTTACCACGGCTTTGCTTACAGAATATTTTTCAAATGCAACCAGTACACATATCAAAAAAGGCATCTATATAAGTATATAAGTATAAAAAATCTATATAAGTATAAAAAGGCATATATAAGTTCACTTTAATTCGCTTCCCGTTGGTGCAGTGGTTAGTGAACCTGACCGCTGCGCCGGGGATCGTGGGTTCGATCCCCACCGAGGACAAATATTTGTGTGCTGAGCACAAGCATTTGTTCTGTGTCTGGGTGTAGAACAACAAAAAAGAAATATCTATATAAGTATATATTTATATGTATATACATATGTAGTTTATGAGCCGTCTGATCTGCATAACACAGGCACAGTTTAAGTGCCTACTTTGGGATCAGACGGTCGTGTGCGGAATTGTCCCGAGATATTATTATTATTATTATAAACCACTTACGTAATATCAAGAATGCTTTTATTCTTTGGCAGAAGCGGATCTCGGTTCGTGAATAGGTCCGGAGTATTGTTTCTCAGGGTGAAGTAGCACTCTATGGTGTCCTTTGTCTCCTTCACTTTGTAGTAGTTGGAGTGGAGGAAGAGTATCACATACTCGTCGGAGATGTAGGGCAGATGCGGCTGGCTCTTCATCCTGGAATCGAATTATCAATAATGATGATAACAAATAATGATAGGAACGATGGATAGGTATGATGATAACAATAATGATGACAAAAATATATGATAGGAACAATAATGATAAATATCTTGAGACATCTCCACACACTGCCGCCTGATTCCGAATAAGAAAGAGCATATGTTATGGTTACCAGACGGCTGATAAGCGATATGTTATGCATAAATATATGTAGATACTTATAAATGTAGATTTGTTTTACACAGAGCAAATGTTTGCGCTCATAAATGTTTATTCTGGGTGAAAATCGAACTCACGATCCCTGGTTTGACAGCCTGGTTCACCAACTGTTACGGTTCACTGGTACAGTAATTAGACGAATGAGGATATTTATTAATAGCTAAGCTAAAAAGCCAACCAAATTATCAAATTAAAAGAAATCACCAATAAACCTAATTTTGCAAAAAAAATTATACACATATTGTTTATCATTTTTATTTGTCTTATAATGCGTGAATGTATGTTACGTATAAAAATTCCATTTTCTACGATCTTTGATTTCACTGTTAGTAAAATTACTAATAAGGAGATCTATGATTGATTAAAATTTCAATATTTCTTATTCTTATTGAATACAGAAGCTTGAATTGTAATGAATAAATATTAATATTAATATAGTTATCATTCGAAATTTAATACGAACTATTAACCAACTTTCATTCAACCATGTTACGTAGTGCACACTCGCGTCTCGCAGTCGGTCTTTCGGGAGAAAGTGACCTTGGTTGGAATTCCGTTATCGCTCATTATAAACTCGAAGTAATTAAGATATCATTAATTAGGAGACGAATAACAATCATTTTTAAATGTGAATTAAATGTGGTTACCTATTTAAGAAAATTGTGACCTGTTTGTGATCTGTTTAAATATTAATGAATAGAATAAACCAGTAGACTAGGGTATATTTTATAATTCTCATATAATAAATGGCCGTTCAATCCAAAGAAGGCACTTAAGGGGTTCCTGGTTTATGGTAACCTGATGGCTGATAAATTACATACATCCTGGTACCTGATGGCTGATAAATTACATACGAGTATATAAAAGTAAATAAATAAATAAAATAAATAACCGTCACGCTAGGTCCCTAGCGGGGTAGGCGGAGAGCACAGAGTGCTAAACATCTGTCCTTGCAAAGCTGACGTGCTTCATCTACATTCATCAGTCTCTTCATACATACACGCCGGTTTCGGAGATTCTTGACTCTCCACCTTTTTGGTCGAGATAAGAGAGCCTCGGCCTCCCTCCGACACCTACAAGTAATATAAAAGTATAGATATTTTTTTCACCCATGTACAAAAAAATGCTTCTGCTATCACACAAATATTTGTCCTGGGTGGGTATCGAATCCAGGACGTTTACTGGTCAGGTTAGCTAACCACTGCACTAAATGGCAAGTCATGATAATTATTTACAGATATTAAAATTCATAATTGAGTCAGTAACCTAACCTTTAAATGTAATTACATAAAAAAATTATAAATACACAACACAATAATTAAACTTTACGATTAACTGATTATGTGGAATTAAATACATCTAAGTTTTATTTAAACGAAACAAAATAGTTTTAACATTCAAAGTTTTTATAATAGAATATACATATATTATTTCTATTCATAATTTTCAACGGTTTTATGTAATATTTTCGTCTTGAACTTACAAAAAGTTAACTTATCTTACAATCATCGACTTTAATTGTTATCATTGATATTAAAAATACTACTTCTCTCAATGTTATTCAAGTCGATATTGAGGTGTCTTATAAGGATAACTAAAGTCGAAAACGTTGATATGCTGTTTTGGTATAGGTACCTTAGTAGTATAATTATTTTTTATTTTATATATTACAATACTTATGTGTAACTCAAATAATGTACTTATTCGTACATTAATAATAATATCAACTTTTTTATTTTAATGATATAACAAAACAAAAGTCAAAAATACTCACAAGTATTTCGTGCAAACAAATTTATTGCATTGTTTTCAAAATATCATTATTACATGACTCTATATAGTAAACTTAATATAGCCATACTCATAACTGATTCGATGTTTATACTAGATTTTACAGCGATTCTCTGTTTAATTTTCGAAATAATTGGTAACTAATGTATTAGTTATTCAATGGCAGTTATATATTTTAGAGTCGATACTTCAGAGGACCTTCAATGGACAAATAAACAAGAAGAAAAACACAAAAATCATTACGAATTTATTAGTTTGCTTGTACTAGTACTTCACAGTACAGAAATGTTTAAGTACTTTTCGCATTACATATTTCAAGCAAAATTTTAAAGTAAACAGAATGCTATTTTTAACCGAAACACACAATTTAACGACGACTTTAGAAAAGACAAACTAAACATACATATGTTACTAGAACAGAAAAACTGAGAAACGAAACAATTGCCAATAATATTCAGCGTTGATCACGTACAATTACTACTACTCACTGATAAATATTTTGAAAATTTCAAATTACGATAATTTAGATTGTCACCGAAATAGGTTTGCTATACATTAAAATGCTTGTATTTATTGTACTACAAGATAAAAACGTTATATACTTTTATTTTGTAAAATGCATTAAACCAAAGCATTCAATAAGAATTTATCACTTCGATTTTATATGTAGATATATTATTAAATCTATAAATATTTCCATAACTTTTTTAAACTAAGATAGCATCGCGTTTGTCTATGATCTCACCTGATGGAAAGTGAGGGAGAGTAATTGATCTCTTGATAATCCAAACATACCATTCTCTTATCTCCTGTAACTCGTCCTCATGTCCTTCGGGCAGCGGCTTCAAGCCATGCAGAAAAGGATGCGAGTACTTCGTCGCCGCCATCCCGCCAGTCGCAAATTGATGTTGACTGCACAAAGAAAATGTCATATAAATTATCAAATAAAACCACAAACAATAGAACGGGGTCAACTTATTTTTAATCATATAAATTACTACTACCCCTTACTACTATCCAAAGGCTGTCTGGAAGAAATCGCTCGTAAGCAATAAGATGGCCTTTTGTTTGCTATTGTCCGTCTTCCGTTTGTTTGCTATCGTCCGTCTTAGAATTGTCAGCAAAATATTTGGTTATAAAGTTTTACAAATAATTATGCATTGTATTATAAATTACTTTTGTATTTATAAAGAGGCCTACTAGACTGGTGAAAGATAGAAGAAAATAATTTAATTTTCATATATTTAACTATCCACTCGAAAACTACATTACATATCGGAGCGAAATATTTTCTACAGTGAGTTCGTTATAAGCATTTAGCGAGTAAAAACCGCTTTCATGCCGCGCAAATCTTGATCCAACCGAGACCAACAACCGAACTGTGAAGTCCAGTACATTACGCAACATCAAGGAATCGTCCATTCCGCTCGTTTTCGCCGAATCGTGTGCAATAGGGAGTAGAAAAAAAGAAGTGTTATATTGTTCAACGAATTCGGGTATATCGTACGATGTTATGAACGTCTTGTAGACCGGAACGGATCCGCGCGTAACACGAAACACTTTCTTCCACTAATTACGTTTCAAATTAGGATGCGCGTGCGCCGAATTATACCGATTCCGAAGCAATTAATTTCATAGAAAAAAAAACAAAAAACCAGTCTCGTGAAAAGTTATAAAAACTTGCATATACGTATGTCGTTAAATAAATAGATTATTAATTATTCGGCACCAAACACGGTAAAACTAGTGCTGGATAGAGCACAACGCGATGGATTCATTGCACCAACTTAATACATCCAATGTCTAGAAAATATATAATAAAAAATCTAAAAAATAAATTTCAAATAAAAAAAAAATACTTTTGACATTCACATACTATAAATTGGATGAATGTTTAACTGGTACAATTATAATTTAAATGAGTTCGTTTGAATATAAACACGTCAACATTTTATAATATTTGTTGTATTTTTGCGTGCTTTTGTGACAAACTGAATAAGAGGTGCATAAGATAGTTTCTGCAATGCTAATATATTATCTTATGTACTATGCGAACAAGTACCTTATGTATGTAAACATACCTTAGAAATACCTTATATATCTTATGCACTGTATGTACCTTCTGTACTACGCTAAAACTACCTTTTCATTTCGGACAATTCGTTTATAATGATAATTTGTTTGTGCCCTGTAATGAAATGAAAATGTTTTGTTTCTATGTATGTATGTTTAGTAATATCATAAACATCTCTCGACCAACAACACGCCTCAACTTTTCCAAGCATTACGGTCACTTTCACGCGGACGTAGCCACTAACGTAGAAAGCGAATTACGTCGGTACCAACGCAAATAAAGGAGATATTAACCGAATGGCGCTACCCGCAAAGGTACTAGTATAAAAGTAATTTTAGCACATTCCCGCGTCAGTTTACTTTTTTTTATTTTTTTTATTATTTAGATATAGGCTCGCGTTTGACTGCCACTTTGTCGACAGCATTGTTTTTTTGTATACGTTCAACAACTCGTCCATTAGCGACTTGGTCATTTACATAGTTGATTGTTGATTATTACTTCATACCGACATTATAGTAATTTACGAGTGTATGCGAAAATGACAAGAAAATGTTTCAATGGAGATTTGTGCAAACATATATTAACTGTTCTGCCAAATGTTTTTCATCGTTCAACCAACATTCCATTCATACTCCGATGCATGTAATAATAATAATATCTTGGGACAGACAGCTGATAAATTACACACATATATATGTTTATATAGATATTTTTTCCTGATCATCGCACAAACATTTGTCCCGGATGGCGATTTAAGTCAAGAATCAACGCACAGGAGTCCGATTCCAAACCCCACTAATAACCACTTCCAAACGGGTCAGCCAAATTGTTTAACGAATTATCGTTTATCGAACCTCTGCATATTTTGATTAAACAAAAGAATACAATTTACATTATTATTTTTTTATGAATTCAACACCACGAGTAGAGTATATTTTATGAAAATACAAATCACATACAAAGAGGATAATAATAAAGTGTTAATGAAAATCTTACTGAAAGTGGTGTGATAGTGTTAAAAGGCAATAAAGCATCATTGCCTTTTATCTTTATTTATTTACAGCGAAATAAAAATACATGTTAAAAGTTATTAAATAGATATTTATGTTGTTTATATACCTAACATGTTTGGAGAATATTTATTTAAACTTAATTGTATTTTATTTTCCTTTATTACAAGTTGTTACAAAGGATCTACTTAATATCCAAGGGTTTTATCCACCAGTCAACCTGGAGTGGATAATGAAAGATGCAGCAGGCGGAAGTATAACACGTATATAAATAACTACTAAATAAACGCATTATTATACTGTACCAAAATTATTGCAGTAAAGAAACATATTAAGTGGTATCTTTCCCATCTTCCAGAATTTACCTGTACCATACATACCTACATACATATGAATTAATTATAAGGAAAATATACGGTTTATAAATCATTATTAAATTCAACAAAAAATCTATATTGTAATATAACTCAGTTTTAGATACTCGGTTGGATACGACATTTAACGTTCGCACATACATGCATATATAGCATCTTTCAAAAACTATAAATTTGTTATTCATCATTGGAGGCCTATGCGTATCTCCAGCCACCACACAAAACACTATAATATTATGTAAGTACCATAGCAAATATGTTGTTTTATACGGATAATAGCATAAACAGTAAGCTATTTGCATATACCCATCCTGTATGTACCTGTACCTGTATGTACCCAACCTTTTTGATATTTTCATTGAGCGTATTGTATATACCTGATAATGAAATAAATGGTTTGCATTTGAATTGAATTTGAATATAAATATCTAGAAAACTAACTAATTTGTGACGAATTAGATTAGATTTCTAGGGTTCAATTTTTTATGCAATTTTAGTAAACACACTCGATTCAATGTGTTTATAAAATACCAGTCTTTGAAATTATCATCATGGATGCATATAAAGCTCTAGTATAATACACGGTCCCTTTTAGAATGATAATTACTAAGACCATAATATCCCGCTCACGTGGAGAGCAGGTCGGCAAATTGTATGCGACTTACAGACAATTATGTATCTATGACGTGTTGATTATCACTTCAAGATATCTTCCTGCACTGTTTTAGCAAGTAATATTTTATCTCAAATCCAACATTATCATGCACATTGAGACTATAGATTGTTATTTTTTAACATTAAATAT
>DVPR01001185.1:0-11419 GCA_018239345.1 Oxynetra stangelandi | reverse complement strand
GGGGCGCGGCGGGGGGCGGGGCGAGCCCGGCGGCCGCGCTGTCCCTTGATCGATGTGGTTTTGTTTCTTTTTTTTTTATCTCTCTTTCACTCCTTAACGCCTAATAGTCACATCCGTTTATGATTTGTATGTTTTGTGTTCAAAGTTTTTGTAAAAGTTTTTTTTTTTAGTTTTTTTTTCTATTGTTTTCTTATGTGCTTCCGTTTAGGTTTATAATTTTTTTTTTCTTTTGTGTCTCCGCGCTTGGATTTTTTTTTTTGTGCAATTTTCCTTTGCGTTATAATCTAATGGGTATAATGTTATTTTAAAAAAAATTATAAAGATATGATAAACGGCTTTCTCACGCCAATATTTTAAATAGAAAAAATACTTTCTTCCACATAATTGTTTCTTGTCCTTTATCTTTTTATAATGCTTTTGAAATTCAAACACTGTTATTATTATAACTATTATATTATTTAGATTAAACCTCTAGTTATAAGAACTTTGGCAATATTTTAAGCTTGTTATTTATGATTTGAGCGCACGTCCCTTCGCCAAAATTGCGTCAATCGGAAAAAGTATTATTAGATCTAAGTTGACTTTCATAAGTTGATAGTCGAAATTAGATTAGTATTAACATTGCGCTTTATAACCCGGCTTCGTTCGGTGTTTTGTGTATGTTTTATTTTATTCTATTATGCTAAGTAGACTTTTTCTTATTAGCCAAATTTATTATATACACACACACACACACACACACATATATATATATATATCTCATCTCTTTTAAAGCGATGATGGAAGTGTTGAAAGGCGACGGTGACCACTCGCCACCGTCCACCATCGCTCGTTTCCAAACAAATTCCGCCCTAAACCCTGCATTTATATATTCTGTTAGCGTTTCGAGGTTTTTTTTATCTTTATATGGTAAATTTTATATGTCCCTTTAAAAATACATATAGCAACATTTCAAATTGTTTTTTTTTTGTAATAAAAATATTTTTAACCAAAGCTTATATAATGGGAATCTTTTTTAAACGCTTACTGCGTAGAATTATTCTTTTTTTAATATGAAGTCAAAACTAAATACTACAGCCACTTACATTACTTATACACCTTTCACATCGTTTATAAACATACACACACACACACACAAATATATATATATATATATATATATATTTTCTGTGTATGTTTTGGAGAAAAAAGATACTTAAAAAGAAATCGCCCTACTTATCGCCCGCCAGTGTTATGGACTCTTAATAATTTGAATAACCAAAAAGAAACGAGAACACCGCATTGATTAATTTGATTTATAACATGTCCGTTTATCTGTCTGTCTGTTCTCTCGTTCGCGCACGAAGCTGCGGCACTACGATCCTCCAGCTGTAACGCAACGTTGGAACTGCGACAGTGTTAGTGTATACCTGAATGTATTATGTCAATTTTGTCTCAATTATACATGTTATATATATATATATATCGCGTCGCGGTTGCATCGCGAGCGGGTGGACGATAAACGATGTCTAATAAAAATCTCACAGACGGCTGTTAGATGACGAGTGAGTTGTTTAAGCGCTCAATATCGAGCGACCCGCGCTCCACAGTGAACGTGCTCGTATTGTTGTCGCTAGATGGCGCTGTTTACGTTCCCGGCTAATAGAAGTTTATAAAAACAACATATACAAGTTCAATGACGATTTCGATTCAGTCGCCTCTCGACAAGGAAGCCGATATTTTGAACACTCCAACATGAGCGTAGGTACTGTGGACTATGTGGGCGGCTGGCGGGAGCGTCGATGTCTCGGCGTCGGTCGCCCGCTCGCGGCGCGACGCGATCACGACCACTAGATAGGTCTAAATATATACTGAATATTGCAATGTATGTATATGTGTACACATATTCATTAAACGTTTCGATGTATTTTGAATTGATTGCAAGCGTGGCGCGTCCGTGCGATAATGCGTGTGTTCTTTCGGTGTATTTGTCTTCGTTGCAGTCACCCCTGGCCGCCTGATTACTCGATGGTGTGGTCCGGCGCTCGATAATGAGCGCCAATGCACGCGATCGGTTGTTGAGAACGTTCGTACTGTTGCCGCTAGATGGCGCTGTTTACAGTTTCCATACAAATTGTGGTTTTAGTTAAAAGTGACTGTCACTCGGCGCACTGTACTGTACCAGACGCGATTGGGTGTCCGAGGGGGTGGGGCGGGCGGGTGCAGCGGGAGGGTAGGGGCGGGGCGTCACAGCGGGGCGCAGTGGTCGGAGACGGTTGCGTGTACGATGTGATTCGGCGTTTTGATAGTGACGGTCGCATGGTTTGTGTGTGTGTGTGTATGTGTGTGTGTGGCTGTGTGTGTGAATTTTTATGCGCTAATGTTGTATTATTATTATTATTGTTGTTGTTAGTGTATAAGTATTCCTATGTGCGTGTCGCCTAGGCGTCATTAGCTTCTTCTTTTATGTATTAAATGAAGGATCTATTATTATTATTATTATTAGCGACATCGTCAGTTTCCAGAGCGGTGCGAGCGAGAGGTCGCTCTGTGCTGTTGTTGTCTCTTTTTTTTGCCTTTCCTTTCTTGTCTCGTTCGTCGAATCTGAATCCGAATGTGCGGAAACAGACAGAAATGGTGCTGTCTCTGTCGCGCGCATCTCGTATCGACCAATAGCGGTGGTGTGTTTACAATGACTTGCTACACGCATTTAATTATGCATATATATAAAAATATAGTTTTATTAAAGTGTTATTAATAATTTGACAGATATTAAAATAATAAATGATTTATATAATATAAAAAATAAATATACACGATAAATTTTGTTGACGAGCTTTTAAAGAAAAACATATCAGTTGTTTTGCTTTTGCGAAGAACTCAAAATTTAGTGTCTTAAACGAATTTAATGCCCACAACACAGTCTATTTTCATCAAGAGTTAAACATTTTACAGAATTATTATCACTTCAATACGTATTTATAATACTTCACAAAGAAACGTCCAATTTGAATTTTGTATGTGAATTAATTGAACATCTTATATAATTTTTTTTCACATAAAATGTCGAATGTTGTTGCAAAGTGAAAATATTCAAAATGGAATTATGACAAAAATATATTGTTGTAATGTAACATATATTACTTGAATATGTATCGGGTAATTATTATAAAATCAGTGAATATTTAATATTTCACGTATTTATCACATGTGTATTTATTTACAGTTGTTGAGTATTTATTAAAAGAAAAAAAACATTACTAAGGATTTATTGTATCGTATGTTGAAATTTTCTATATTTATTGTATTAAAACGCTATGTTATTTTTGATTCGAGCCGATATCAACCGGTTGATAGCGCCTTTCATGCTTTCACCCACTAAAACAACTCCCTTAGGGATCTTTTATCCCTATTAACGTTAATTGGTATGCAGGGATTTGATAATCGTTGAAAAAAACAGTTTTCAAGCCGTCAATATTTTCTCGTTTTTCGAGCAATCTCTAATATCAAATTCCAATCAAAACCGGTTCAGCCGTTTTCGACGCTAAAAAACCAGTACTCAGACTGAGCAGACATAGCTATACGCTTTATAATTATTAGATTATTTATGTTGCTTTTTTCTTCGTAAAAAAAAAATAAGTGCCTAATTTTATTTTGTTTTGAGCTTTTTGCGTTACGCATTTTTTTTATTATTAATTTATATCAATTAATTTTTTTGACAGATATTACTAACGAAAAAGAAAGCGATTTTCATATAGACATTTATTAAAAATAAAAAAAAACGAATCGTTTAGCCCGAATTAGGGAATTTATTGTATGTAATAATAGGGGAAAAAATTGAGATGAGAGAGTTTTTTTTTCCCTACATCATTCGTAACATAATAAACTCGAAATCCTTGGGGCCACGAGCATTTAGGTACAATGTGAATTATTTTTATGGATTCCTTTTATAGGTATACAATTAAAACAGTATTATTATAAATTAAATTATATACACATACGTATATAAATATGTATGTCATAGTTTAATTGTTAAAGTGAAGAAGTGATCTTTGTGCGATTTTTAATGGGAATTTCATATCTCTTTGAGAAAATATACACTAAAACTCTATGGCTATCAATCACTTGACTTTCGTGGGTCGAGTGCGATTTGTTCGCGCGCTCACACAGTACGTGTCGAGACACGCGATTGGTTGTTGCGAACGTTCGTACTGTTGCCGCTAGATGGCGCTGTTTACAGTTTCCATACTAAACGTAGTTTTACGTTAACGCGGCTCAGTAGGTTCAGGCAACTCGCACTCGATACACCTATGTGATGTACAAAAACGTTGAGACGTCATAAAGATGACTAACGACGGCATATCGATAGGAAACAACATCGAAGTTATTTATCAGATGTCTAGGTATATTTGTATGAATGGAGTTATTTGTGTATGTGTAAGTCGACGCGACGATGACTACGCGTCGTATCGTCCTTGTTGTACGTTATGCATTTGTATTATTATTGACGTTATTCCTATTAACGTATACGAATTTGAATGCAGTGCTTTTGGGTTTTGTTTGGTTTTCTTTTAAAATGCACGATTGTGTATAGTATGTGCGTATAACTATTTGCATTATGTCTATACTGTAGATGTTTATAGTTATTAAGATGTACTGTGAAATATTTATGTATCGGTACTTCGCATTCGAGTTTATCTTGTTCGAACAATTTTTATATTTTGGTTTCGTGTTTCTGTCCAATGGGTGCTATGTTTTTAATTATACTATTTTTATTTATTCAGAGCGTACACCGTGACACTGTGTTGTAAGTTGTTAGATTTGGAATAACATTGTTGGAATAGTGTCGTATGCGCGACACATGTACGATTTCGTCGTCCATTGCTGGCGTGTTTACTGTTGAGAGGCGACAGCGCGTTTGATAGAGGGCGATGTAGAGAGCTGCCGGCGGTCTTGTCGCCGTTCGCTGCAGTCACCCCTGTTCGTCAGACATCTGGCCAGTCATGTCTCGTTGTCTTCAACACGCTATGATTGATTTGATGATGTGCATCGTACCTTTGCATGTGTCGATAGGATCTTCTACATGTTTTTCTAGATGTGGTATACTATATATAGCTTTTATATAAGATTTGTTATATATAAACAATGTGCTATCATTTTCATTGCTTGCGGTATAATAATTGTATTTGACTGTAGTACACATATTAATTGAAATACGTATTTATAAAAAATACACGTTATAATTGATGTTCCACATGTACCATACGGTGTATTTTATCCTCTTTTCCTTTCAAAAATTATTTGAATTCTATATTGTCGTTAGTGAAACTTAATCTTCAAATGGATGTGACTATTACGAAATTTAGTTATTAATATAGATGTTAAATATTATCAGACGTTACATTGCCGATGTTAATAGTTATAAAACTAATGTGTCCCACACTACTTCGCTAGTTATTTACGATGTTGTGAGTTATTTGATGTTGTGTGTATTTAGAGTGATTTGTGCCCTTTCGAGTCGATGAATCAATGGTATTTTGGTAAATGGAACAGGTTTTGTGTTATGGTTATTATAACGGTATATTTCTATATAAAAATGACGCAAAAGCACTAAAAAGAAACCTGTATAACAGACTTCTGAGCATACACTGGGCCATTGCGAAGTAGTTCAAACATTAATTTTATAATTATCATTGTTAATTTTTAAGATAATTAAATAGGCGAACAAATGAATAGTATATAAAAGGCATGTTATATAAGAAATAGTTTATAATTGATCGAAGTGCTCAAAATTGTGTAGCTTCTCGTGTGGTCTCAAAACAAAACACTGCCTGAGATTATGTACAAAGCTAATAATATGCATATGTGTACAAGAATGCTTCAAATTAATCGAATTTTGATCGTGTGAAATAGTTTTTGCAAAAATTGGACCATTATTCGAGATGGACTTTGGATGTATTTCAGAATGAGATTAACATATGTCTATTGCTTGTCATATACGCTATCATTGTGACATTTTTTGAAATCTACAAATTCATCATTTCTGATACTTGTGAATAATAATAATAAGCGATAGGCCTGCGCGCCGGCGGACCGTGTGCATGTGGTTGGCTTTAGTGATGTTTCTTTTTACCGTTTCTATTAAAAAGGAAAGACAATCGATCAGTGTCGCGCGATACCGCTGTTGTTTAATACGTTGATATGTGTATGTGTAAGGGTATCTATGGTGTATTAATCTTGTCATTCATATATAACTTTTTGCATATATATATATATATATAACTTTTTTCTCTGTAATAAAATATGATGATGCGTTATTGAAGCTTTCGAACGTGGCACACGGTAATTTATACTGGCTACTGCAAATATTTTGAACTATTTGAGTGCGCTAGACGACACGTTAAGCAGATGTCACTAGTTATTGTAGTGTGATGGGTTATAAAAGGTTATTATTATAACCATTTCAATACGTGTATCTTTTTGAATGAGTCATTGTCCGATCGAACTGTGCACGGCTTAATTCACATCAGTTGTTATCTCCAGATCTACGCATAGATACCTGAATCTCAATGCAAATATTTTTTATGATATCACCATAGATATCCTTTGAGACTTTTGACTCAGTGTATTTGTGTGTGTGTGTGTCTTTGAACGAGATATTCCAATTTTACATGACACATTGTTCCAAATGTTGAGTGTTTCGATGTGATTTATATATTGTATAATTATATTATATGTGAAATGAATATGTATCTTTGATTTTAGTGTAGCACAAAAAAAAAACAAAGAAAATAAGAAAGAAAGAAAAATTGTCTTTGGTCGCTCAATGGACTGTTAGCTAGTTATTAGTAGACTAATAACTGGCCAATACATGAAAAAAAATTGTAGATACACTACTATTGAATTGTTGTTTTTGCCAATTAATGTTTCACGTTTCGAAATTAGTTTATACGAGTGGCGATGGGAAACGTTATGATATAAAGTGCGTTGGTTTTTTTTTCTAAATTCCGCTCAAAGACAATTTCTTTTTCGTGCCCTTCGCGAAAATGCAACACAGACGGTCCCTTTTATGTTTTACACGATTTCTCTTTCTCATTTTGTCAACTGCTGTTCCTTTTTTTTATTAAATTTGTTCATAAATATATAGATTTTTATATAATTTTTGTTGTAGTGACAAAATTAGTTTTTTTAGTATTTTAGTTTTGACATTTGTCTGTGCTGCCATTTTGGCGATTGCGTTAATTTTTTTTTCTTCTTTTTGTTTTGTTACGTTTTAATGGATCTGTTCATCCTCCGACCGTCTACTTATGTGTTGCATTTTCTTCTCTTTTCCCGATTCCCGAATACTGACGACGCCGATGGACGAAATCTAACACACACGCACACACACACGACCCACTCAAACATTGATAAATTGAAAACGTTGATTTATTATACACATAATACATAATATATTATACATAATAATCAAAACTAATGAATGATTTCAATCACATTGTCCTTGATCGAAAATAAAAATATATCGACCGTTCAAAACAACGCACACAATTTTTTTGGCATTTGCTAACAAAAAATTAACACAAATTCGATGACGCTTGTGCAAAAAAAAAATTTTTTTTTCAAATTCCAAACGTTCTGATGCCCTTGACGACGTTGATAACCAATATAATAATAAAAAAAACCAATTCGAAATCGACCACGCTGCAATTGTTTTATGAATCTCGTTTTCGCAACTCACCAAACGCCCAACACACCATGCGACACCGACCGCAGCTGCTTCAGCGCGAGCACGCCGGCGCAGACCGAGAGCAGTTTCATGGACAGCGATCTGTTCGAGCAGATCCGCGCCTTCGAGCCGGGCCTCGACGACTTCGACATGTACGGCGGGAACATGAGTATGAAGTGAGGTGAGGTGCATTGCTGTATGTATGTTCTGTGGCCTCGGGTGGGACGGACCGGTGTGGGGCTGTGTGTGCCCGCGGTGTTTGATTAGTTATATATTTAGTGGTATAAAGCATTCAGTTTGTAGATTTTACGAGTGTATAAAAGAATTGTTCGCCTCTAAGACGTTTGCATATGCGCGATGGGTTTGGTTATATGGACATCAAGTAGTACCAACCGTTTCCTTTTCTCGAACTCTCACCGTGACAGTGGAAAACTCGGAAGCGCACTGCTCCATGCTGTTTCACAGCAGTTTTACGGGTTAGTGGCCGGTCGGTCGGATGTTTCGAAACTAAGCTCATGGCTGCCAACCAAGCGCTCGTTCCGCGTTGCTTTGTTAATAAATAACTGCAGCAAGCAGCTAACACAATTAGCGAAAGCTTTGAACATCATTTGAACATCGGTGCAAAGATCTCAGCTATGAAGAAATTCAGTTAAGCTGTGAAAATCGCCATTTTCAACAGCGTTCCGTCAATTTGCAATACAAAGTTGTCCGATCTAGAGCGTCTTCATCTCGAGTAAAAAGGGATTGAAATAAAGCTTTGTTATAAATACATAATAACTTACAATTGATTTTATAATTACGTTACATTGAAAAGGATAAAAATAATTCCTGTAATTTTCTTTTGCGATGACAATAGTTATTTAAAATGTGTACTATTAAAATTTTGCCAGATGACATTGGTTATTGGAAAATCTTTAAAATTTATAATTTTTCAGATGTCACCAGATAATTCAGAAGATGAGTATGTGTTTAACGCACTACGTAGATGCATTATTTCGAGTCAGTTAATGTTAGATACACTTGTAGTTTGCACGTTACTTTTTTTTATATATCAATTAATATACGGGACGGAAATATTTTTTCAAAAATATGGGGGGGATTTTTTTTTGTGGTTTGTTCATTTTACTCTTTCTCGTAACGTCGATGTTCCAGTGATACACCCTGTATAAGTGTTATATAATTATCGTGAGTATAAGTTGCGGTGCCATAAAAGGGATTATTATCAATTATACAGAGATTAATAATTAGTTATTGACAGATGTATAATTATGTATATAACATATATATGTCTATGTATATTTCTATTTTATATCATAACTGTGTTTTAAATCTTATTATTATTTCCAATACTTTTTATCGACTTTACCGTGTCGGTGTTGTGAAAGATTTTGTAATAAGCAATTTTGTAATATATATACATATTAAAATTTCATTCGGAATATGGGCGTGGCTTTGATGATACAAAGGTCTTCCCGGAGTCATGGGGATAAATCTAAATTTATTTTATTTATAACAAATATGAATATTTAAAACAATATAAGTATCTATTATCATCCTTTATGTATGTAGCAATGTATTAAAATGTAATAGTCTTGTTTGCTAAAATGTTACCCCTCAATCCCGCTTTATCCTTATGCGTATGGAAATTTCAATCAGCTCGCCTCTAACCCACTGACAGTAGATTGAAGTGCGTGTCTTCAACAAGATGATACGCCTTTGGCAGCTATCCAGCATATCGAATGGTCCTGGACCATCCGAATGTACCCTTATACCCCTGGTGCTGTGTCTGTGGAACTCTTCCCTGATCTTGGCTGGCTCCTGAGCCGAGTGCAGAACTGGTTGCTTGCCCGATCAGGACAAAATTTCATCTCCTTACGACATTCATTTGTTCCGTTATCTGGGTCGTTGTAAAATAAAGCATTTTGTATTTGTATTTGTTGTCTGGGTATAAGAGATTATATGTATGTATGTAGTTTGTCAGCGGTCCGGTTAGCATAACGAAGACGCTGCTTAAGTGCCCACTTTTGGGGGTCAGATGGTCGTGTATGGAAGATATCTCGAGACATTTAGTCCAGCCCTCCCATCCCGGCCACGCCCATGCGCACTGAAATTACTGAACTCTGTTTAACTTAAATTGTTGAACTCTGTGTTTCATTTAAATTTCCAAATGTTTTAATGGAAATTAACATGAAAAACTTATTGGTAACCATAGATAGGTGTTGGAAAGTCCTTATTTATCTAAAATGCTTAGAATCTTAATTCATAGCGGCATCTTTTTGTATGTGCCTCCTTTGGTTATAACTTTGTATAATATGATCGCTGAGAGGACAATACCTAATTGTATGTCATATGTATTTTCTTATATTTTATAGTTATTTTATTTTTTTATTTTCTTCTACGTTTATTGAGGTTTCAATTGTGTTTTATAATAGGATAACAAACATTTAAAGAAATTCATAAAATAAAGAATGCCAGAATTATACATGTTAAAATTATATTTTTTCAAATTTTAATCATTAAGATTATACTTTTTTTTTTAATTTTACTATTATAAACGACGCGTGCGTAAGATTTATTTTTAAGTATATTTTTTATAGTTTTTGCTTTTTTTATAATGTTAATTAATCTGGTTAATGTTACGCGGGTCATAATCAGACTGCGTTTGACCTGATGCGACTGCTTACTGCAGTAACAACTGCAGCACCCAACTGCATCCGATGTCAGATGGCACTTCAGTACCTGAGATGTTTAACGTACTTATATACTTTTATCATTGATATAAATATGTTTCTGCTGTATTCTTCTGTCAGCTGGATGTCAAGAATTTTGAACACAATTAAAATTTAAGAAAATTAACGCAAGATGACAAATATTCATGCATAACAATGTTTTTCTTATAGAGTAGATAAATTATAATGAATGTGTCTTAAAAAAAATTTGGCTGAAAAAAAATCACATTGTGATAATCGTGGCCTTAAAATTATAAGCAAAAAATTGTAATTGTTAAAATTGTCAATTTATAACATTCAAAATGGCGGCGAAGCGACCAAGCGCGGCGGCTGGATATACTTTGCAGTTTTCGCGCGAAATAACGTGTTAGATGTCAAAGTATATTACAGATAAAATATTCTTGTCCAAATTGACTTGTAAGCTAATTATCTGTTAACTAGAAATTTTATTATCTGTATGAAATATATTCATCTCCTCAGAATTTGACAGTTATGAATTGCCGCCAAAACTGAATTCGAGCTTAGAAAACGTAGAGTTTTAAAGACAAATGAAATGTTCTTTTGATTAATTTACCTTTTACATCTGATTTGTTTCATGTTAGGTGTAAATACCGTCCTCGCTTGCTATCCGCGCCTACAGTCAGTTACCGCTTCGGCACCACCAATAAAACTTTTAAATTAACATTTGTATACGGCCTTACTTATTAGGCTCTTTGCGTGTTATTTCGATCAAAATTATCAAAATACGTGTACGTTTTTAAAAGCAAGATAAAAATAAAATAAATATGTATGTATGTACGCTAAGAAATCTATATTTCTAAAGATCGATATAAGATCGGACTCATACTTGTTTTTTTTTATGAGACCAACTCTTTTAGGAGCTGTCGCCCAAAGTAATAAAATGTTATATATGTATGTACGTGATTCAATTATCCTTATATTATACGAATTTCGTACGGCAGTAGCGATGTTAAAATGAAGCATT